>UCOM01000047.1:0-180036 GCA_900474385.1 Ormyrus pomaceus
CAGCAATATCCAATTTTATGCCACCTAAGTCAGCTTTATCCAGTTCCTACGAACAACATAAATATGTTTTATATATTCATGGGCACATTCAAGCTTAACAGGCTTGATTAAGGTACCCAATCCAGCATAAATATGCTAAAAAATACTCCGAAATAAAATCATGGGTCTTTGTGAAACAAAGATATATTTATACATTTGTCTCTGAGAATCCGTTAGATTAATAAAAACATTATGTTAACATATTCAATTAAAAGAAAATTGCGATTAAAGTACTAAAAATAAGATAAACATCGTACAGTTACTGCTAACGCGCATGCGTCGTTAGTTTAGGAATAGCGCATCGAAGAAATAGCGTATAATTCAAATAACCTGAATGAAATTATCAATTGACAGGGACGTAAAAATTACACAGGGTGCCCCGGTAAGTCGTACTAATTTTTCGTTTTCCCTAATTTTTGGGGAATTTTCAACGGCTTCTTATTCTAACATTCCGGTACGATTATAATATGCGCAATTATTAAAAAAATTAATAATAATAAGCATTCATTCAAAGGGGCCCAAGGTACCCTTCTCTTGCTACGACACGAATCGCCGAACACTCCTTAACTGTGTAAGGGAACTATTTCGAAAATCGAATAGCCGTTCGATGAAGCTTGACACCCGCATCGAGAATCCCCCCTTTAACTCGATTGCAATCTGGTTTTAAACTACAATGAACTATTTTACTAATCGGCAATAAATTAGAGAATACCGTAGTAAATACATCAAAGTTTGAAATTTATCAAATGGCGCGTAAACGAGTTATCACGCAGCTCCTAGAAAGCGACGTCACGTACTGGTAGCCACGTGATCTATTCTAAGCTATTTAAAGTTGCAATGTGATTAGCGAAGTTCGTCTCGAACTTCGGATTGGCTCGGGTCATTGCGGACGAGCGTTCGCCGTGATTTGAAAATAAGTACTCCGCCGTACCGCCATACCGTCACTCGTAACTTTTACTGTTGCTACAAAGTATAAAGAATGCAATGAAAACCAGCTCAGTATAAGCAGCGCTAAAATATTGCTCCACCCCCTTAATTGAAAGCTCCCCGGTTCCAATAAGCCGACGATCCGCCGGCCGTTGTTTTTACGTTTTATCGAGGAAAAAAAGTTATTCCAAAACGGTGACTGGGGAGAAACAACTAGCATTTCGATGCTATCCGCAAGTCACGCCGATATTAGAAACGGACTATTTACCCTCGTGCAGCAGTGGAATTCAACGGCCATAGAGAAGCGAATAACCGACAACAAAAGCGATCGAACTTATCTATTCCCTAAAACTGAAAAGTTCAATATCGCAAAATCCCTCCGGCGGAACAACATGTTTAAGGAAAACTTTACGAGACATAAAAAATATTGAAATCGAACTTTTTTACGGGCGCGGCAAGTTTTTGAATTAGAAGCGAAGTTACAAAGTTTTTCGCCAGACTCCGCCAGACCAGAGAAACAGTTTGACCGTAGTATCAGTATGCGACTCGAAAGTACATATCGAAATGGATGCTCCCCGGCTGCTTACAATAAAACCGAGTACTCCACTCGGCTGGAAATCTCGCGAATTCGTCCTCTCCCCGGTAGCTCTATTAAGTTAGCCTCCTAATTGCCGAGGCGCTTGTCATAACAACTCCAATGAATATCGGGGAATTAGCATTACTTCGAGTCTCGCCTATAGGCGGCGCGCTCGCGCTCGGCTTAATTAAAACGATAAGCTTTAATTAAATAAACAGGCGAAACCTAATTAAGAAAGCCATTCGGTGCCCGAGTGGCGCACAGCAGACGCGGAGCTCGCAAGGAAAACCGCATCGGCACGCTGTATATATACGTTAGTGGTACGACGTGGCGACAGTAGCGCGAGAGAGAGGGGGGGAGGTGGAGAAAGCTCGCAAGCTCTGTCTCCCAGTGTGTACAAAGCTCGCGCGCAAGCCTATTATTGAGTGGACGTTTGAAACTGTGTATTCGTGCGTTCTTTGTGTGTTTACGCGCTTTCCCGTATTGCTAATCAAATAGCCGGCTTTTTTGCACCGACGTCAGCCGGCGGTTATTGTTACCTTCGCGAGTAATCCGATGCGGTAATTAAGGAATGCTCGCCGGAGCCGGCAAATAAAAATGATCCCCGACGGTGAAATTACTATCGCGTTGATGAGATGCGCATCGCAAGTCACACACGAATCTGAAATTCCATCCTTCTGTAAACTAGTTTACCTGACAAAGCTGGAAACTTCGTCAAGGTCTGGAAACTGCTGTTGAATATTGAACGGCCACTATTAAGCAGACTAAGACTTTTTTTATACCGCAGCGGGGAACGGATGCTTTTGAAGAAGCAGATATTTTATAACTCTAAAGCAATTATCGTTTTAACGGCATTGTGACAGGCTGTCGCCGTTCGCAAACGTGCACGGAGAATTAATGCGAAAATCGTCGTTCGGGATTGAAAATGATATGCGTATCATAATCGCACGTTAATTAACTATAAAAAGATTTATTTCGGCGAATTGCGCAAACGACTGCATTAGCAACAAATTTCTGACATAAATTAGACATTAAATGTCAATAACGAGTAATTGAAGTAATATAGAATACCGCAAATTGTTATCGAGCACGAATAAATTTTTAGCGAATGAAGTTTTCATAAAGTATAGTATCGAGAGGCTCGTAAATTTAACGTATTACTGTTAAATGGAAATGCTTGAACTACAATTGCAGGAGATAAGGAGAATCATGTACATTGGTACGTCGTATTGTTTTCGCAATAACGGGTTAGTCAATTTCATTACGCGAATAGTAATGTTGATTATGTTCAGATGTCCACCTGCAACGACAATTGCGCGCACATGTTCAACTGTAACAATACATGTGTACATTAAACCAAATTATAAACGAAATATTATTAAACCAAAGTAAATGCAAAGATAAAGGGAATCTTACAAGTATCGCGAGCTTTTCAATTTCAATCTTCAAAATGCCACTAACAATAACCCTTCAAACATTTCCTACAAGATACGCTATACGTCGTCATTACAATCGAATACAATTTAAGCGTTATTCCTCTAACAACAGAAATGATACAATAATCGAGAAAAGGTCTAATCCCAATAATCACTCTGGCGCGCAAGCAATCATCTACGGACAGGTCCCCTTTAAAACATCATCAGTCAGTTGACCCCCAGTGAGCACCTCAAAATACTGGACACATTACGGGCGCGCATACCACTGGCACACGGAGGGACCGCGCGAGTGAGAGAGATAGCTGTACTTTCCTCTAACGTCGCTTTGCCGGGCAGCTGGCAGCTCCGTGAAATGCAGCGGCCACGCCGCGCAGCGTCCGTCCATTCAGACAGAGAGGCAGCCTCGGCGTGCCTCGCTCGCGATGATCTCTCCTCTTCCTCCTCCTCCTCCTCCTCCGCCTCCTCCTCCTCCCGGTGCTCCTCCTTTGGCTGTTGGCGTTCACCTCAGCGGGACAAAGGCCGCGACGTCTCTTAGGCAGACGAGGAGCAGCAGCAGCAGTGGGAGCAGCGGCTCCGCCGGCCGGGCCAACAGTCTCGAGGCGGCGCCGTGCTGCATCGCCGCTGGATGCTCGCCTGCAATTGCACAGAGAGAGTCGGGGGGGTTGGAGAGAACGTCAAACCGGATGCTCATTACCGGGGTCCGGGGGACGTTTAAGCGCGACTCCGCGTCAATCTCTGTCTCGTTCCCGGAGCTTTGCCGGGGGATCCGCCGAGGCCGTAATTTCGGCAGGAAGAAGGATGGAGTGCAGAAGGCCGGGGCTATTACCGAGGGCCGGGAATTTTGTTGCTCGAGCTCGTTAGGGCGCGTTTGTCGTCGCGACGCGCGCACCGCTTAGTTCTCCCCCCCTCCACGATTATTGCCATCCCACGGCCATTTTTGCCGATTCGAAGCCCGCCGAAGCGGATTTTAGCTGCTGCCGGCTGTTTGGGGGAGATGGCCTTTTCGGACGAGGGTGAATAATGCGCACCACTCAAGGCGGTTCGCGGTAAATAAAACTTTATTTTACTTGTGTCACTTACTCGTCGACCTAATCCACTAAGAGTTCTTTTACTTACACTTTGTTAATCTAACTTAAGTCTGACTATATCAATGTTTGATCTACTTAATATTTAATATTAAAAACTAATAAAAAATTTGTCGAGTTATGAAACGGAATATAGTGACAAAATTTGAATTATGTCAATAGATACAGTAAGATACAGTTATCAATTTGTATTATTTCATAAAAGCGAAAAATTTCTCTAGGACGATAATAAGTGAAAAAAAAACTTGATTTATCATATTCGAGAAAAATCTACATTTAAATTAATGAACGGCAACTTTTTAAAAGTGAAGAGGTCCACATAAATTGAAAAAAATATGAATTTGATTTCGATACTTTACAGTATCGCACAGCAATTTTAAAATTAAATATTGATCAACTGAAATGTAATTATTTTAGAAATATTTAATTAATAATAATATTTTTACATTTTTACAAATAATTGAATTTCATTATAATGCATAATTAAAATTAATAATTAGGTTCGATAACTCTGTAAAGCGTAATATTTTTACAATTTTACGAATAATTCATTGCGCATATTTTCTTGGTACATAAACTAATTCACAAAAATATTCATTATAACGCATAATTAAAATTAATAATAATATTGATGTTACAGTATATTTCATTTAAAACGTTTCAATAACTCTGTGAAGCGTAATAATTTTGTAATTAAAATTTTAAATGACACTAATTAACCCGGCATCGAGCGTCTGCAATCGATAAAAACAAGCTTAAAACAAAAGGTATATAAAATCACCGCCCAACAGCTACAAAAAAAGTTAATCCTTGCACAAACGTTTTCCACCGATAAAGAACTCGCTGGAATCGGCAGTCGTCAAAGTCCTCTCCCCTCCCATTTCCCCCGTTTTCCAGCACCCCGCGAGAGAGACAAACTCAAAAGAGCGTCAAGAAATTAATTAAAACGAAGGAAAGTAAAAGCAAAGCGAAGGGCGAGCCCGAACACAGAGGGAAAGTCAATCTAATTAATCACGTTTGATTAAAAGAACGATTTCACGCAGTACGCTAGCAAAAAAAAAAGGTTGTAGCAAAAAAAAAGGAGAGGAAAGCCGGCGCCGGGAACGGGGGGAGAGGCTGCGATACGGAAAAAATAATAAAGAGCGGGAAGGCAGAGATTCGGGGTGCCGGCAATTAACGAAATCACGTGCGACAACAAACGACAAACGCGCCGTAAAAGTGACTCGCAGCCAGCGGCGGCAGCGGCACTTAAGCGCGAACGGCGTTGCAAGTGCCATCGGCGAAAATCCGAGGCAATTACTGAGAGAGAGAGAGAGAGAGAGAGAGAGAGATAAAGCGACTTGCTGCAAGAACGCACAGCTCGGCAGAAAGCCAGGCCCCGGCCAAATGTATAATACTGGAAACGAGGAAACGAACAGTCGGAGAGAGAGAGAGAGAGAGAGAGAGAGGGAGAAAAGGAGGCGACTGTATAAGGAGCGAGACGGAAAATGGACACCATTGTTGAATTCTTTGAAGTTGGCGAATGAAGCTGAAAAACTTTTCGACCCCGAGCTGCCAAGTGCAGTTGGATTTGACTGAGCGACTCGTTCACGCATAGGTCATTAAGACCCTCTTAGTTTAGCTCTTTTTCCAGCTTTTATTTAGAGTGGCTTTTAAGGAACTGAATTTACTTGAGTAATTTTAAAAAGTAAATAAATCAAAGCAAGATAATTTATCAAGATAAAAAGCTGCAAAGGTCTCGAGTTAAATTAATAAAGTAATTCATTGCTCCCCGTTCCCTTGCATAATTTTACTTGGCTTATATTCCCCGGTAACAGAATATTCAAGAATAGTAAGAATTCAATAATATTTCAGCTGAAAATTTGGGGCTGCTGAAATAGGACGATGTGTTAGGATTCATCCATTATTCCGGCCGAATCGGCAAAAAGAGAGAGAGAGAGGAAGGTGGAGAAATGCAAATATACATAGAGAAAACAGGAGAGAAGAGGAGGAGAGAGAGAAAGCAGAAGAGCCAAAAAAGACAGAGAAGCAGAGGAGGAACGGTACGGGGTATATACCTTCGCTGACTGAACTAAGAGGAGCGAGATTAAGATTGTATTAATGTAGCCTTAAAAGTACAGAAAACTCGAAGAAAACGGAAAAAACGTGGCGATCTTTATAAAAATTAATTCCAACTAATCCGGCAGAATTTCCGTTTTTAATTAAAAGGGGCGCTTTTAATTAAAGATTCTATCAATAGATTAGCAGATAAATAAAGGGGTCTCTAGATTGTTAGTACCCTATTTTCACACCGGTGTGATGATAAAAATTTTCTCAAAAAATATAAAATTAAACGATTTTATACACTTTATCATTTTTGTTGAAATTTATATTTTAGAACAAAATATTAATTGGAATTTAAGAAATATACGATTTCATTAATTATTCTTAAAAAAAAAAATATTTAATTCGATGTAAATTGAATTTAAAATAAACAAATGCATTTATACATATAGACGAAAAAACAATTTTGATACATTTACTTTTTTATAAATTTCATGAAATATATGTATAAATGTAACTCAGTAAAGAGTATCGCAATATTAATAAAAAAGAAAAAAAATTAAAATCACTTATTTGGAATATTTGGAAAAGGATCGCGTAAACAAAAGAACTGTTTTATCCGGTCGGCCTGTATAATTAAAGTATTTTCATTATCTCCGTCGGCATTCGAAGCTCGGTCCATGAATAAATGATGAAAGCATACACATCGGATCCCAATTACTCCGCCATTTTTCCCGCCATTATCGCTAATACAGCCGTCCGTCAAAGCGCAGCGGCTTTTATCAAAAGCGATGGACTTTTATCTTTTTCATTACACGTCCTCGAAAATGGGTATATATAGCAGCCGCCGAAAAATCCAGTGTCATCGAAACTAACTGTCCGTCGTCCGCTCGTTATACCAGCGAACGACCCGTTCGCGTTACCGGTGGCATTCATGGCACCGCACACACACACACGTGTGTCCAAAGAGTGTACACAAATTACCCGGTGCCAAAGTAACCCAAGAGCTTTTCAGCCGCGCGCGCGCGCGCGAGCGGAGCGCGAACAAAGGGGCACGAGACAGAGACAGAGATATAAAGCACCCGGAGGGGACAATGGCTGTAAGGGGTTGGCCGTAAGTGCGAACGAGTTCACTTACCGTTTAGCACGTGGACGACGACGGTGGCGCGAGCGGCCTTGCTGGATACGCAGCTGTAATTGCCGCTGTCGCCGAGGGAGGCGCGCGTTATCAGCAGCTTGCTCGTCGTGCCGCCCTTCGACTTCTCCGTCTCCAGCGAGACGCCGCCCCTGAGAACCAAGAAAAAAGTAGCCTCTTTTATAGATATAGCCGCGCTCTTAATTGCCGCAGCCCGCAGCTTTGATTTATCGGCCCGAATAATTCTTTGATTAATTGCCCGGCGGGCTTTTTCGCTCCGCGCCGTTTGTCGAGCGGCAATGTTTGCGCGAAGAGCCGGACGAGCGCGCCTTTCGAAATTTTAAGTGCGCCCTTGTTGCGCGCTTTCGAACGCTCGAGTGGAGCTTAGCTTTTATTTTTGTTTAATCCTCGGCGTTGCTTTGCCTTTTTCTCTCGCCTTTGTACGAGTTACGTGAAAGTTTAATTAAACGATTGGTTTAATTAAGAAGCCCTGGAGGATTGCTCTTTTTGTCGAACTTGCCCGCCGGCGTTTCTGCCCCTGAATTACGGTAATTATTTTTCGAGTGCGCGATGCCTTTTAAATGCATTTTTCAAAGTCCCGGTAAAAGATCAGATAACAGGTCTCACAATGCGGTGGGTAAAACACTATTCTTAGCATGAGAAAGAAATTTTACATTCTATTTGAATAATGCGTGTAAATGTATTCAAGAAAATTTAATGGTGTCATAAGAATGCAAAATGTGACACTCAACGTTGAGATTCAACAATGTGCTTAATACCAATATTGAAAATTTTAGCAGTAAAAGGAATAATGGTCAAGAGGTTTTTAAAAATTTTAAGAGTAGAATATCTTTTAGATTCTCTCGCAGAAAATCTTACATACTCTTTTCATAAACTTTAAGAGCCAGAAAATTTTTATTTCTACATTTTCCTCATTTTTTACTTACAATATCTCTTTGTTTGCGTAAAATTTCAGACTAAATATTTTCCATGTTTACATTGTCGACGGAATAATAACAATGGAATGTCTATACCGCGCAGCCATAATAGAGTCTCGAAAGTAAAGAATATAGTTTGAAATCTCTTTTCACTGCCTTCTTCGCCAAATGACTAAATCGCATGTTTTCAAGGTAAATGAGCCCTGCTAAAGGAAATTCCAATAATTAGACACCCCGTAATTTTGCTAAGCAGGCTGAAAAGCGCAAAGCTTCCCGATAGATTTAATTAAACCTTTTGAATAAGCAACAAAAATCCGACACTTAAGAGATTCCCAGGACCATTCGGTCTGCCTGGAAATTTTGACTTTTAAATCGAGAAGCGAAATTCGAAAATGTACATCCGCTGCACAGCTCGCTTAATCGAACCTTATTAAAAGCAACTCCGTCGCAAACTGGGACGACTCGTTTTCGCCGGCATCGATTTTCCCCTCATCGCGCCTCGTGCTGCGGTTCGCAAGGAATTCGAAATTTCGCGAGAGCCAGCGGCAGAGAGCTCGGATCTCTCTCTCTCTCGTCGCGAGAGAACGCTTCAGATTCGCATAACGCATAAAATTTCAGTGTTTACGAGCCCGGGCGAAAAAAGGCGGCGGCGACGCCGAGGGGAAGAATTATTGTATTAGCTTGCGGAAAGGCGCTTTATTACGGCTGACAACGAATTTATCGCTACCTTGAATGCGCGCGCTCCCGCGAGTCGTAAAACATTTCGGGGACAGTTCGCTGAAAAGTTGCTTGCTTAATCGAACTTTATCGGCGGCTGTTGTTTCGAAAGATTTTGTCGCCCCCCCCCCCCGCGCGTTTTTCTGGCGTATCGATTTTACATTTGTCATCGGCGATAATTTGGAACGGAATCGACCAATTTCATAAAAGAGAAATTATAAACTTGCCTTCGCAAGCTCCTGTTACCAATTTTCCCGGTCACTTCGTCAGACGTTATTATTTGCATATTAATTACGTAATAAATAATATGCCGCTGGGGCTTCAATTGTAAATAGCTTTACTGATTGTGCCTGGATTATTAATGGTAACGACTCTTTCAATCTTTTTAACGGCGCGCTGTTTTTTTTAATTAAATGTTACGGAAACAAAAAATATAAATTCGCCTTTCCGGGAAAATAAATCAAGAAAGATTTAACGAAACGAGTCACACCCTATTCAAACATTATAAAACTGTTAATAAGTCTTCAACTTTAAGTGTACGTCTTCAATAAATAGGAAGTTTAAGAATTTTATGTTGTAGATTTAAAAAAACTTTGATATAATTTTACTTTTTTCACGTTACAAGAAGAAAAAGAGTAAATAATTTTCGCATTCATTAAACTGAGAAAAAAATTTCTTGAAATCAAAGAAAGTTCCATTGCGGACAATCGGTTAAATATTTTTTTGATTCAAAGAAAATATAAATCTTTAATTCAAAGAAACCCCTTTTTAATGGGAAGAAAGTTGCTTTAAAAAAAAAATTTAATTTAAAAAATATTTCTTTTCATTACAAAGGGGTTTCTTTAAATTGTAGAATGTTTTCTTTGAACAAAAAAAATATTTAACCGATTACCCGCAATAAAGCTTTTCTTGATTACAAGAAATTTTTCTCTCAGTGTATCTTACCGTATAAAAGCTACTTTTTAAAAATATATGAAATGAGGTAACAATAGAAACTTTATGGTCTTATTAACTGGTAACTGGTCATAAAAACGTTAAAGTTACATTTGCTAAAAAGTTACCCGCTTTATCAAAGTTTATTGTCGCCTGCTATTTCGATAAATTTTGTCTGCCTTTTTCCGACGTATCGATTCTATGCTTTTCATTCAACGAAGTTTCATTCAACACCGACTTGAATAAAATTTTAATGAAGTGTAAAATTTTTTCCGAACAATAGCATGAAAATATGAAACCCATTCTAATGGACATTTTTAATCCAACCCTCATGAAACTGTTACTTAAGAAAGGAAGTTTGACATAATTTAAAAGTTTTAACGATTCACAGTATACCGAAAGAAGTTGCAAATGTAAAACGGATAACGAACAATCTTTGACTTCAAAACTATTTCTTTGCATTCGATTCCACACTTTTTGTTACATAATTAAATTCATGTTCTCCTCAATTTTATTAAATTAAACAATTTTTCACACACAAGATGCTCATTAAATTTTAGAGAACATAAACAAACCATTGACCCAATATTCATCGAGTAAGCGTTGAATTTTTTAGTGTTTATTATTAATGTACGAATTTTAATTCACTTCTCAAACAAGAATTTGCCAGCTCTTAACGTAAAAGGTGCCATTTAAGCGAGCTTTTTACCCCAAAGAAGCCTGCACTCAAGCATTTTAATAACCCAATAATGGAGAGTTAATTTATTTTTCGAATTTGCGCTGTCGCACTGAGCATGACATTTGTTGCATTTGAAATTTTAAGGTGTACCTTTGCAGGGCATAAAAAATTCCGTTTTATTAAAACGCATTATGCTCGCAGGCAGGCAGCTCCAGACCTGCGATAGGGTTTTCTGTTTGAAGCCTCATTTTTAAGAGCACCGTGGGGCCTTAATATGCATTGGATTTACGGTCGTTAACTTTTTAATGTTACCCGGGGAATTCGCAATAAAAAGCCGTATTTCAGGCGCATAGTGAGTTAGTCGTAAAGTGATTTCAATTTTTCAGAGATGAAACTTCGGCGAAAAATCAAAGCTGACCCCTCGGAATCAATCTTGCACGTGACCGCGTGGCGCGGAAAAACTTTTCTGCAGCGCTTCGTAAATATTTAACTTAATTGAAACGATTTTTTATTTCTCGCTGCATCTCGGGATAATCAAACTTTCAGGTACGTGAGTTTTTTATTTTAAAAAAGCGCCGTGAAACTTTGGTATTTTGTATACCGCGTATTGTTCCATCTGTATCAATAACTCTCCATTCTTTTACTTCGTGCATTTTTATTCCCAATATCGCCGAACTTTAATAGTTATGATCTGCAGTATGAACATCATTGAAAGACGTTTTATTCTTAAAAAAGACCTGGCGCATTTTCGCAAGAAGCCACTTCTCAAAGAAAATATTTCAAATGAATATCTTACGACGACAGGCGTACAGGAAAGCAGATTTTGAAAATTAATTTAAATCCCCAAGAATTGCTTAACTTTTTACCCTCACAATATTATACGTTTCAATCCTCTCAAAGGCAAAGCACACGCAAATTTAGTTCAGTTTAGAAATTATTTTAAGGTACTCGTAAAGCTGCTACGAGCCTATTTTAGAGACTATTTTAAAGGACAATATGCAGAACTTTATTAACTTCCACTCCATATAAACCAAAATGGTGAAATAAAAATGTATAACAATAAAGTCTGTTAAGTTCGAAATATGACCTTTAAAGTAAAGCAATTTTCGACAAAAATAAAATGACGAATAACTGCAAAAAAGAACGACTATAATATCGTGACGAATTAATTATTTATTAATTTTTACGAGTTCTGGAAAATCTTGTAAATTTCCGTTTAAAGCGACCAATCCAATCGAGATTTTTTCGGCGTGCTAAACATCGGAATCGGCATGCAAAATTGGAAGGCAGCGGCGCTTACCTCGGGCCATCGAAGTCGATGATGGTGCCGGCGTGATACCAAGTCACGTTGCTGGGCGGCACTCCCTGCGAGTTCACGGTGCAGGTCAGGCTGATCGTGCTGCCCTTCCTCACGTACACCTCCTGCGTGCCCAAAATCTGCGCCTGGACGTCTGCGGGGGGCCAAGGAGAACTCAGTGCTTGCCTTGTTTATCGAGTTAGTTGCCGGCGGGGGAAAAGTCCGGGTAAAGAAAAATATCCCCGAGGGGCTCGGCTCGCGAGATTTTTAAGTGGCCCGAACTTTTCTCCGCTCTCGGGGATTTTGATCGAATAACTAATTTGCTGCGGACGGAACGGAGAGAGAGAGAGAGAGGAGGAGGAGGAGGTGGAGCAAGAAAAAGGACTTTGTACTAGATGCATGGTGATTAACTTGCGCGAGGACGACTCGGAGCTGTTTGCTCCCTTTTTTATCGGGATCTGTTTGAGCGAGTCGAGCGCGATACAGCCAGGCGAGCTTTTAGCCCGAATTTCCGGGATTAAGGACACAAGAAACGGGGGAATTAGTAAGACACCCGTTTCGATTAAATTCTCACTCCGTTCTCCCTTGTTACTCTTTATGATTTTGAGAAATGATCAAACGCGCAAGTTGTCCATTTGGGTCTGCATTTTTGTAACGAGCAAACTTTTAATGATAAATCACCGGTATCTTATGGAAAAGTCATTATTCCCCGCTTGGACAAACAATTTTGTCAAACGATTGAAATGATATTTAACTGAACACAAAGCTGCAGCTGGATTTAATAATAGTATTTTTTTTTTTTTTTTTTTTTTTTTATTAAATTAATTGGAATTATTAAGTTTATTTAAATACGCGTTTGCCTTTTACGCACTAAAGAGACATTTTCATGTTACAACCAAATAATAATCTTATGCTAATTTACTATTGATAATTATTCATGCATGCTAATAACACTCTGTTTGAATACGCAACCGTAACAAAAGGAAAATTCAAACAATGTGCACGGCTTTCATGCTTAAGTTAAGTTGAAGCATTCGAAATTTTTCATGCCCACCTCAAGACTAATTTTTATCCTCGTTAAAGAAAAGACACAAATCAAAATTTTTTTTTATCCCTGCCCATTACTTAGCGAGTGGGCAGTCTTCAAAACACTATAACTTTTTTAATGTTGAGTACCGCTTAAGAAAGCCCATAAAATACCAGCACCTAAAATCTCATAAAGCTGCGGCAGTAAAAGTAAAGTAGCTTAGAGTAACCAATAAAATTAGGCTACAGGCAACCCAAAACGCCAAATAAAATCGGGATGATGAATCCGAACGACCCAATTAAAGGTAATATCGATCAAAACATATACGAGAAAGTAAAATCGGATTACAGTGGCTGTTAACTGCTTTGGATAAACGTTTCGTATATAGTAGCCATTAATTTAACAATACTCGTTTTTACCCGTTAATGCTTTGTTTTTATACGTAAATTATACGCCAGCCGGAAATACGTTAATACTCATCAGCATCTCATTTCACTTCCAATACTTTGAGTTTATCAAAATATGACTCGTTCGGCGCGCCTCGTTCACGAGCTTCGTGCGAATTTCCGAAAGCGTGTTATTCAAATTGAACAAAAGGCTGGTTTTACGCGGCAGAAAAAACGGCGGCTCAACCGCCAAAATCCGTATAAAAATAATGTATCCAGCGGCATAACTCTCTGCAGACAGTCAAAGGGAAAATTGCATATCGCATGCGCATGCAGGATTCAGAAAAGCTTCGGCAGTTATCGTAAAGATCGCGCGTTAAGTTTTTACGGCCCTTTTTCTATTTTACAATTGAATATTTTACATAAAAAGTAATATAGTCGAGTATATTTCTAAATCAAGGCAGGAAAAAAGCTGCGAATTTAAGGAAATAAACTGCTTTATTTTAATGAATAAATGAATTTCTGAATCAGTGAAATACGTTAAAGTTTTAAATTTTGATATATGTGTGAGGATGCACGTTTCGGTCTCTTATCTCTCACAAAAATCGGAACCTCTTTACCATGCTTTTCTACTTAATGTAATATTTTACAGGGCTAACCTGCAATCCATAAATAATTTTGCTCATTTTTCGAAGAATAAATCATTTCGCGAGTCAGCGAATTTAACGAGAGAGAGAGAGAGAGCTCGGTTTGAATTACAAACGGAAAATCGGCGCTTAATTCGAGCTTGAAAATTTGCCCAAAAACCGATCCGAGTCAATGAGCAAAATCAACAAAGGAATTACGGGATGGCAGCTGCCGTCAAAATTTGTCAGTCTAAAGCACACGAAATTTCATGCGCGCATGCCGCGGTTAAAGCGGGAAAGAAAAAATGTACGACAATTATTTCAGCGGCCGTGTCGAAATGACGCCGCGAGCTCGGCCATCATGCAGCTGCAGCGTCGCCCACACAGAGACCAAGAAAAGGCACACATATAAGTAAAGGGGTAAAACTGTACCTAGAACTCGCAGATAGACCGCCCTGTGTACTTTCGGCTCGGTGTTGACTTGGCACTCGTATATGCCCTCGTCCCTCGGCTGCACGAAATCTATTCGCAGATTCCAATCGTCCGAGGTCTCCGGATTGCCGATAACGGTGAACCTCTCGTCGCTCGTGTACGTGTGCGCCATAGACGTCAAGATATGCAAATCCCTCTTTCTTATCCAGGACACCTGCGAAAGCCGAACGGAAGAGACCGAACATTGAAAATTCATCGTTCGACGAGACTGCCGGGGAGGCGGGAGGGAGCGGCAGCTTCTGCCATTAATTCCCCTCGTACTTCCGGCCGTTATGGCAAGCGGTATAACGCGCGCGCGTCTCCCTTTTTTTTTGCGGCCCCCGTCTCTTTTTTGTCGCGTTCGAACCCACGTTCGATCTAATTCAATGTGTCGGGCCTCGCCCCCTCCGGGCAATAATTCCCTTATCGGCTAACGAGGATCTTGATCTAAACCACGTGAGATATATTCGACGCGAGGCTCCGCTTGGATCCGCCGACTTTTTTTTGTTCCTGCTCTTTTTTTTTCGTTCCTCTTCGTTAGAGTGCTATCGATGCAGATTCGAGTAAGAGCGGCCCCGCGGAAATTGAATTTTTTCAAGTTTTTACCCCTTTTTTAAATACTCGGGGAGTCTCTCGCTCCTTTTTTGCGCCTGGAATGGCTTTCTCGATATTGGTAAATAGCTTCGGTGTAGGTTGCTCAATTTTTCTTGTTAACTAAAACGCTTGCATTCGAAAGTGGCTTTTTTCAAATATTTTCCTTCGCCTTTTGAAGCTTATTTCTCCTTTGGAATTTCAAATTGATAAAAGGTTTCAGTTCTGCTGATGGTTTCTTTGATTGAATGGCGTTCGAAAAAGTTTTTGTAAAATGCTGCTAATAAACTTTATAAACGACTTCTACTATGTATTTTTTGATAAATTTTAACTAACAATGAATATATTTTAAGGAAACTCATTATATTTTCATTCCCTTTTACAGTTTTTCGAGTAACTTTATATGAAGTTAAGATTTTTAAAAAAATAACCTTCATTAAACACTGCATTGCTAATTTATGTGATATAATCTATCATTATGCGCGTAAAATAAAAAGCTTGAAAATTTGACCTACTTTAATGAACTTTTATAAAGTAAGAGAAGCAGTAATTTAAACATAAAATTAAGAAAACAAAAACGATGAAAAATAAAGCGTGGAAATCTTATTAAATGTATAAATAATATGAGAGAACGCGATTCGAGTTAGTGGAGCGAAAAGCTTGACTTTTCCTCGATTCATAGCACCGAAGCACGTACGATTCTGTCACGTGTTAAATATGATTTAGTGCACTTTTCCTTTTTCATCCTGCCAAAAGTTCAACTTTGATCAAAAGAAAAACACACCCATATTTGTTCGTGCATAAATGAGCGACGCTCCGGAATTTTTTATTTTTTACAGTAGAAATTTTATCCAATATTTTTTTTCTCTATGATATCTATGACGATAGAAACATTAATTTGCAAAAGTTAACTCGGATGCGAAAATACTTTGATTTTGATCTATTCTTGCTTTTTATCTACTTACGTAAAGAAAGCGCAATTAAGAAAAATCGAAGCAAGAGTAATTTTAATGACTGATAATTTGCAGCATGAAAAATACTTTTCGTTCGAGAGTTCTTTAAGATTTGCATTAATTACGTTGAGTTCCCTATTTTGGTAACCCACTTTTTAAACATTAAAGTCTAATTCCAGTGGAGATCCCGACTTTTGATTTCAATATAATAGCGCAGATCTTCGAGCTTTCCCTATTTTTTTCCTCCTTCTTTCCCGCTTTTTTTTCCATCTTATTACTTTTCTTCCCTAAAGAATTTTGCGTTCATCAGACGCCGACCTTCGGTAACGAAAGAAATATTTTTTTAATGAATGCAAGAAATCCTTTGCTTGAATAGCCCTTAGAAAATCATTTCTTCCACTCAATATATTATTTGTGCGATTCATTAAGAAACGGCTCGTTTAAGCTTCAATTGTGCTCGTTAAATATCTTTAATTGAGAACTCGCTGAACAATAACATTGCAAGCAACCGGAAATTCTTTAAACGGAATGACGATATAATTTTATTTAACGAACCGTTAGAAAATTATGCAGTCCAATTAAATGCCGAACTTTAGTAATTATTAATTCCGCGCCATCAATCTACATCTCTTTTGAATAAATTAATTATTACTATTAATTAGGTAAATTTTTGAAATACAAAACGGTTTTACTTCCATAATTTATGTTTTTATTAATATTAATAAATTATTAAGCAATTTGCAAGTTAATACAGTAATGAGTTTATAATATAAATTTAGTTTTTAATTATTTTCGTACTATACCGAAAATTCTATAAAGTACCGTCTAACGTTAAACAAATATCGCTTTTACAGTTGTCAATCGAGTATTAGACTTCCTACCGCAACTCTCGATTTTACGTTATTTACTCAAGTTCATTCTACTAATTGCAAACTGTTTGCAAATATATCAGTATTTTGAAAACTCGATAAATAAACGAGACGGCAATGTAAATGGAAACTATTTAACTTTAAAAATATTCTAAACGGTAAAGTCATTCGAAACTCGCATCGAAAGTATAAACACACGGTTTATTACTCGCTCGTTCGGTCGCGGACAACGAAAGCAAAGAAAACGCAAGAGGACTATTATTTTTCCAAAAGTAAATATGAAACGCTCCTGTCCGCAATAAAAATTTCATCATGTTTTAAGCGCGCGCGCAAAAAAACAAGCATCATGGCGCTTCAAATAAAGCCGAAGCTTTTGTGTTAAGAATTTATAAACCGTAATCTAGGCCAGGGAAATTCCTTTAAAAAGGCCAGCCGAGAGAGCGAAGCCGCGCGGCGAAATCCCACTTTAAAAACGCGAAAAATCTACACAGCGCATAAAGATTGAAACCATTTCTTTCACGTCTCCTCGCGCAACGAGCAACTTTATCCACAGTCCGTATTACACGCGGCGCGGACTGCAGCCCCCCCCTTTCCCTCCATAAACGAGTAAATCTCGAGTAAATCCACCGGGCAAGTCCATACACGCCGCGAATATATGCAAGAGCTCAGTGCAAGCTTCAGACTCACCGTTCTATTGCCGAGGTTCTTAACCTTACATAACAAAACGGCGGACTGGCCGACGAGAGCGGTCACGTTCTCGTTGCCCTCGTCGGCGAAATGAGTCTTCCCGATCGCCGTCGCCATCGTCGTCCTCAGCTGCATGTGCTTACTCGAGCCACTGCTGCTGCTACTGCTGCCGCTGCCGCTGTCCTCCCTTTTTTCGGCGGCGACCCCATCGATCTGCCTGAGACCGCCTCCTGGAAAAATGACCGGGCGATTTCCGCTTTAGTGTACGCACGTGACGCTTGGAAATGTCTGGAGCTGGAGGGGGAGAGGAATGACAGGTCCATTTGAAACGCAAATTTTTTATATTGTGCCCTGCCCAGCCATTCTGCGAGCGGGGGGAGGCTCCGGCTGCTTTTTTTTTTTACTTTACGAGCGGCCGACTTTTTGCCGGGGGATGACAAGTAATTGGTAACAGCGATTTCGAGGATCGTCGCCGGGGCTCGAAAAAGATTAATGGGCTTGATATTTTTACTGCGCGAAAATGAATTTCGTTGAAAAAAAAAAAGAATTGAAAAATGCACCACCGGCCGCCGGGGCGTTCCTTTTAAATACGTCGATATTAAATCTTTTTGCGCGCGCGAAAGTCGACGGGCAAAAAGATGCGATCCCTCCCCTGCAGCTTTGCTTCGTGCATTCGAACGACGAATTTTTATTTCTCTCTCGGTAAATAACTTGATAATGAAGCCTTTTGTTTTTAAAAATTGCAATCTCCGGCTCGCTTTTCTGCGAGCGAGTTTCATATGACGTACGCGTCTGATAACAAGAGAGTAACTCGATAACAGTTTTTCGGTGTACTGATTTTCGGGAAAGATTGAATGAAACCCATTCAATATGCTTTTATTTTACAAGCTCTCTACATTCTTCGCCATTAGTTTTTCCCCGAAATTTTTAACTGCAAATCTGTACGGGGTTTTATTGTGCCGCACAATGCTTTTTGTTTTATGAACTATAAAACTAAAGTGAATCCGCCTTGAAATTTTTATTTCTACCTTTGGTTCTTACGACTCTTTGTAACGTACAACTTTTCGAAATTAAGAACTATTACGAAAGTCCATTAAGAGGTTAAACATCAATTTGCAATAAATTATTTCGTGGAATTCCCAATTATTGTTTCCTGTCACATTACAAAAGGGAAATGCTATATTGTTCTCGGAAAATTGTACATCCACGTATTCGATCAGCTTAAACCGCAATCCAATAAATAATCAAGGATCACTGAGCAGCAAATTCAAAGAGGAAAGGAGAAGAAAACTCATAAATCATCAATCGCAGACGATGACATCCTTCCTCAACCGATGTGTCTCCGGAATCCGTCCGGATTTTGGAGAAGTGGGTAAGGCATTCTCACGATTCAAGTGCCGAATCGCAAGTTGGGCAGGTTAAGTATCGCGTTCCTCGCCGACTCAGCATCCCAAGGAGTCGTATTTGAGCACGACGACTTGGGTTTAAATTACGCTAATTACCAAAAAAACATAGAAGATGTAATGCTTAGATAAGACTATTATGAAATCTTTGTTATTATAAATCAATCTATCTTTCAGAGAGTTATTACAATTTTTAGTTCGAATAATAATTTTACTTAAATATTGAACGAGCAGTTTTATAAGGTAAAAATAATTTTCAATAAATCCAATTTTAGATGCAGGGTAAAGATTATTCGATTCTACCGTGAATAAATTAGCTTCGTACTTGGAATCAATTTAATGCCAATCCTAGGAACCGCCCATCGGGACTCCATTGCGCAATTTTACACCATTTAAAAAAGGATTTTATAGCAGAAGCTCATCCGCTCCGAGAGCTCTCACAGCTGAAGTGAACAAATGGAATTATTCTTCTGAAGCAATAATTATCGCAATGGCAGACTCCATATGAAATCAAGTAAGTGATAGATCTTCGAAGTTAATTTCAAATGGCTAATGAATTTGATATGCATACAGAAATCATTATTTACCCGGAGAAGGGGGAGTAGCGTCGTAGATATAAATCATCGAAGAGCTGCTTTAGGCACTGCTTTGCAGAAAGTTCCGGCGTGAAATGTGGGTACCGCGGCATGATTTATCGCGAGGAATAAGTGACACGTGCAAGGAATCAAGTCGAGAGACCTCGTGGCAACAAAAATTCAATACCCCCGGCCGGCGTATTAAAAATGCCCTTTCCCCCCACCCCGTCGGCTGCCAGCCTGCTCACTTTTAAACACCACTTCGCTCGGTAATTAATAACGCTTTCATCCTAAGCGCGCAAAGCCTCTTACGTACGGCGTACTTAACGAGCTCACCTGCTCTCCGCGCTTGGAATCAGTCACGGGCCATCTAACCCCGAAGAGGGTTATATAAAATAATCGTTACATTCCGTGAGTACGAGCGCGCGAGTCAGTAATATTATGATCGACGAGCGCAAAAGTCAGCGGAATCTCGCAGTGCTCGCGCTTCATTAAGTTCGCGAGCTCGGCTCGATTCCTAAGCCCGGAAAATCATTCATCATGACTCTGGACTTAGGGAGTTCGATCGAGTGAGCCGGGCGGTAAGCCGCTCGCAAGGAGCCAATAAATTCGCCGGGGGATTGTCAGTTGTCAATTAGTCGCGATCGGCTGGCGCTGATTCGTTGATTGCTACCCCCGGAACTCTGCGTTCTTTTATTAATTGTCAGCGATACGCCGCTATAACGTGGATGAGAGATGGCGCTCTTTTTTGCGCCGTGGCGATTAAGCGACCGTGGAGGGTAATTATATAACGCTGCCGGCCGGGGAGGTTTTGCGGATATAAAAGGAGCTTCGGAGAATATTGAGCGGAATTTTTTTTTTCATCGCCGCGCGGCGATTGAGATCGCGCAGAATAATTCTCTGTGAATATGCATCGAATTAATAATAACGCTGTATTATTAGAAGAATTATTCAAGTTTTCGGGCGAAAGTTCATTTGAATAATTTTGAATTTCAGATGGCGGGTTTTAGAGTTGCGCTGCAAATAAGAGCTGCACATAAAAAAATTTGGCCTTTTAATGGAAAAAATTGTTTCCTCTTTGTCGACAGTTTTAGCAACAACTTTTTTTTGACGAGTGCATCAATTTTCTACTTCGATGTATATATTAGCTTTTAAAATTATCATGCTAATTCACTTTTCATTCGTGACTTTTCTAACCGAAAAAGTAACTAGATAGGAATATATTAAAAAACAGTCTCTACGAAAATCTAATAATTATAATCACAGCATTTAATTGCAAGAGGTACTAAGAATTAATTTTGTTGTATTTTTTGTTTTAAAGAAGCATGAATTAAAGAAAATTAAGAATATGTTAATTAAAATTTAACAACATTTAATGATCTGTAAAACTAATGTACTTAATATGCTATCGGCCTAATTAAAATTTCAAAGGTTCTAATTAACGGAAAATTACTATTATAATCATGCCAATATCACGTTGCTGCAACTATTAAACTGCATGACTGCTTTAATGATTGTAGTACTGCGTACATATTATAAATGACTAATAATTAACTTGAAATAAGAGAATTTTGATCAAATAAGAAACTAATTTATCAAATTTCGTTTAATAATAAAATCATTGCTATAGTAAATGTTAATCGTTAAATATAAATGTTAAGCTAATAAACTTTAAATAAATGTATTACTTTAATGTTTAAAACGATATAGTATGTAAGGACAATTCAAAATTTCTAAAAAACATACATAGTTTGATTTATTTATTTAGTAATTGTTAAATAGCAAACCCCGGATTTAGTGGTACATCAGTTGTCATGGTTTCCATCAGATTGTACATTGCTGAATTAGAAATTCGTAAAATGTCAATCAAAACATCAGGCGGATGTGTTGGAAATTTTGCTGAAATTCGCGGTGAATTACACTGAATATATTCCAATCTACATTTCAGCGTCATGAAGACTGTTAATCGTAGAACAAAGCCAGCAGTTAATGAGTTTAATTTTGTATTTAGATTAGCATTTTTTTTAACTCGGAAAACTTTTAATTAAAGTTTGAAAATTTTCTCTGCTAAATTTTCGCATGCCAATATCTCTTCGCGATAGATCATTTCATTAAACGCGGGATTTTGATCAAAGCCTCTTATGCACATACTAAATTAATCTTAAAACAAAAGTAGCAGCGTACTTTTAGAAGAACAAAAAATTTACTATTTGCATGTAAAAGAGCTAAATATTAGCAATTCTTTTGTCATTATTAAAATTAATTTATAAAAAGTATTCAAAATTTGCCAAAATTAATTAGAGTAAATTCTTCAGTCATAAATTCTATCTCCATTTTACTATGCTATAACTAAGCCTTCAGAAATATTCAAGGAATATCACCTTTAGGTATGTGTAGAATATAAAACGTAAAATTTTATTGAATAATTGACATGAGTAACAGGGAATCGTAAATTAAGAATATTATCTTACATTAAACAATAAATGTTTTTCTTAAAATGTTATTAAACCGAAAATTCCTCAAGACCATTATCAACGAAATTGTGTACTTTGCACAGCCTCTGCGGTTTCTTACAAACTAATTGCAATATTATGTTTCCACTATGGAAAAATCACTCCACAACAACGACGGAACAACCTTCTCCGTGAATGGCGGCCTAATTAGAATAAGTTTTCGCATGCGCCTCGAACATTCTCCTATGGTGGGTAACAATGCTGCAAATTTCCAAATCTAATCTCTCGTTCACTTTAGCTGCGAATGAATTCCGCGGACTATTCCTCCATCCGCGCTCTTTCCCTCTTTCGTCCATCATCGGAAGCGGAATTGAAATTTACAAAGCTCCGGGTCGACGCTTCACACTCTCGCCACCTCATATATACGTCTACAATAGAGAGAAGCGCGGAGCTGCGAGGGAGAGAGAGAGAGAGAGAGAGAGAGAGAGAAAGAGAGGGATGACACAGTGGCATTCGGCGGGATTAATATTTCAAAAGCGGTCGCTCTCGCGCATATTCGACGATTGGCCTTATCCGACGTTCGAATCCCCCCCATCCCAGCCCAGCTCAGGGGGTCCGAACGCTTGCTACTCGCGCGTGCCGGAAGCTTCGCGCTCGCGACTGGAATATTAATTCCTCTCCCTGCCCCTTTTCTGCTTCTCTCGCTTTTCCGTTGTCTGCCTCCGTCCCCCGCGCGCTTTTACTACTCGCGGGATGCAGTTATATTCCCTGGGCGCCCCCGCCCCCCTCCCCCGCCGAACAGGGGTAGTGATTTCGCGCTCTTGTATTTCACGCGCTCCTTTCTGCCTCTATCTCGCTCGCTTCGGCTCTATGGATACGACGCCTTTTTTCGAGCGGAGAGGGCATGAAAAATGCGCGGGTGAAGAGGGGCTTATCTTTTTTATGGGATAGCCAGGCTGAGGAGAGAGAAGAAGGGGGCTAATTTACGAAGGGCTGGATTTTGCAAGCGAGTTTTTCGGTATTCAATATCTCTTCGGTATCCCTCTGTCTCACTCGTTCTCGATGGGATTAAGAAGATATAAAAAGCCGAGGGTTCTGACTCTACCCCACTCCCTCTCTCCTTTTTTACAGGCCGATTCGGTTTGTCATTAGTTAGTCGGGCGCAAGGTATGACGATCGATTTGAAAAATAGATGCGTCGATATTGCGCGGTAGCGATTTTATCCTGGCACGTTTCTGGGGGAAAAGTCTATTATAATACCCCATTTTTTACGTGCGAAGAAGAAATAGTTTAATATTTATTCAAAATTAAGGAACTGCCAGCAATTTATTTTTAGTAAAAGATTTATTCGAGCAAATAAAGGTGAACTATATATTTTGAAATTATTAAATTTTCAATTTTAGACCATGTATATATTTGACTGGTTTAATTTTCTAAAATAACTAATAATAAGAGAAAGCAGAGAAACTAAAAACTGTGATAAAATTAAAAAAAAACAACTAATTTTTTAAATTTTGGCTAATTATAACTTTTAATATATCTGGTAAAAATATTTTGATTTAAATTTTCAGACAGTTGTCGTAAAGCAGCGCTAAAAGAGGCAAAAGACCCACTTTATTAGGTGCGAAGCGAGAAAGGGGGTTAATTTATAAGAGTGGATTTTACAAGTGAGTTCAGTGCGGTTTCACGGTTCAACGTTTCCTGATAGGATTAGAAAAGACAAGAGGATCAGGTTGATGGAACAATTGGACCCGTTCATTCAGCTCCTCATTAATTATTAGAATTTTCGCAAGAACTTTTCATTATTCTAATTTAACTTAAACGATAATATTTCCTCCTATTAATTATGTTTTTAGTAATTACTCATCACTAAGTTAATTCGTATTAATTTATTAACTTTAAATAAAACAGAAAAAATATATTTAACTGGATTTTTAAAAATTTTAAAGGTATTACATATAAACATTAAAAAAATACTTTTAACACGTTATTCAAGTATATTTTGCCTACGTGTATTTATTGTATACATTATTTTATCCAAAAAAATAGCGTAATATTTACGCAGAATTGATAAAAGCCCAACAACATAATAATGTTAAATATTCAAAGCTGATAAGTAGAAGACAAAGTAGATCAATGAGGATAAAAGTGCACTATATGACTTCAAAGCGTTCAAATTCAATTTTTTTTTATAGTATTAAGAAAGGATGCGGAATTGTCAAACGCGACAATTAAAAAGCTTCATTTACCAATTGAATAATTACGCAAAATTGCAGCTCCCCAGACACGAGAAAGAGATGAAGCGTTTTAGAGCTTCAGCATTAATATATTTAAAGCATTAATTAAACCACCCATTAAGAGAAACATAGTCTCGGATAACTACATTTTATATGGAGAAGAATAATTATATTTCGGATACCTTAGAGAGGGTAATATCTAGATTAATTAGTCCATTAAATCATTAGGTGAAACGATAAAAATGCAATAAATTATGGAATGAAAGCAAGTATATAGAAAAATATTATTGACCCGATCATTATTCTTTACCCTCTACTGCAGGTGGCATTAATTATCTTTCTTTATTACAGTTAAGACGGAAGAAAAATAAGATTAAAAATATTTTAATCTCTAAAATATCTTTATAGAGAATAAACTTTTAATGAATTCTGAATATCAATATTCAATTTTCCGAGGCTGGATTAAGAGAATAAGAGATAATTTCAGGGACGTGATTGGAAAGTTTCGTTTCGCCTTTCATGAATTATTTAAAATTTTTTCTATTATACAATTAAATATTCACTTCTTAATTTATTTAACAGGAATAATTAAATTATTACATTTTATTTAATAATTTTCATTGTACATAATATTCCTACGGATGTACATTTGGATGTGTTTGCAGATTTCATATTAAACATAAATACATAAATATTAATTATATCATACAAGTTTAAAAAGCATAAATTTTTAAAACTTGAAGTCTAAAAAATGTTCTTCCAATAAAAACGTTTTTTAAGTTATTAAATCACTACCTTTGAATTTTGTTGGCAGCCGCCTTTAGAGAACGGCAACTTTACGAGAATTTTCTCAGGTCCCTTTTTATGATTACAGCAAAAGCGCTTTTGACAGAATAATTCTTACAAAATCTCTTCAAGCTTACTTTTATAGAATGACTTTTTCAACAGTGGTAAAGGATTGTTTGGCCCTTTCTTGAAAATTAAAAGACTGTAAATTAGTCATTTTGTATTTATTAGAATAAGTATAAGTATTATTTTCATTTTTAATTTCAAACCGTTTTTTGGATAAAAGGTATATATTAATATATAGAATAGTTAGTGCAACATTCAACTTTATATTATATGAAGAGAACAACATAAAAACCGACCAACGTAACAGACATTCAATATTTTATCTTTCACTTGTCATATTCTATATGTATCCCTTCTTTTAGAGAAAAAAAAAACAAATAGCCGAAGCTGCATCCGAGTTCGGAGTTTGTATTTGCATAAATAAAAAAGTAGCAAACTTCATATCCGCATTGTCATTAACCGGAATCCGCTCAAAATTAAAACAAAACCAGCCTCTCTCCCCCTCGTCCTCTATGTACACACCTTTATACATAAATTGTCGAACGAATTTCCGAGTTTCCCAAAGTATGCCAATAATCCCGTTTCCTTTTTTTCCTTCCGAAACTTCGCAAAGTCATTTGGAAGATTTTGAAATTCAAATTAGGGAACATACTTTAAATCGCCCCGAAAGTAGGCTACTCCATTGATTCGCCCCGCGGGCGCACTGGAGCTTATATATAAGCGAGCGCGAGCGGCTGATTTGAGAGCTGAAATTTTAATTACGCGATTCTCCTCTTTAGCGACAGATACTTCAAGCATCTTCATTCCTCTCTTTCTCTTTCTCTCTCGCTCCCGTCGCTTTTCCTTTTTTATTTCTCTCTCTTTCCATCGTCCCGGCGCTCCTCTTCTTAAGATTCCTCGGTGTCCGAAAAAGGATGAGAAAAAATTCGCATCAACGGCTCTCGGGTCGGACGAAAGCCGCGAATTCTGGAGCGCCTAATTGACTTCTCACTCGGCTCGAAATTGCTCAGCTCAATCATGGGAATATGAAAAAATGCGCGCTCTTTCTTTCTGTTCCCCCGAGAGTGCCTTAAAGCAAATTGAGCGGAGCATCTGGCCGACGCGCGGCTCGTAATGAAACCATGAGGATGTAATTTTTCGCCTCGAAAGGCAACATCAAAATTTTCTTTCCAAATTACGCGAGTGCTTTAGTAGTTCCCAAAACTTTACGAACAGCTCTAGATCTTGCGCGTTGGAGAAAAATGTTCAGTTTCAGGGATTAAATTTACTTTTCTAGTAGCTATATAATAGTCAGAAATTACAGTTAAAATTTAAAATTTTTTAACGCGGTTATTGGTTAAGCTTGATATTACAATAATAAAGCAAATTAAATGTATTAAATTATTTTAGTTCAAGTGTGGGTACAATTTTACATAATAAGTATCATAAAAATATTTAAATGTGCATTTACGTAGAAAATAACACAATTGTTTGTCGTCCCATGGTTATATATGAAATTAATTTTATAATGAAATAAAATTTTTTAAATTATAAAAACATTAAATTATGCAAATGAGTGATTAAAGCAACCAAGTCGTTAAATTTTATAAATACATTTGACGTGTCGTTGTTGATGCACATAAGAATCATCATACACTTAAACATTGGGCACAATTTAGGATTGTAAACTTTACATACATAGACAAGTGTGTACAATTCGTATGTGCATAAACAAACCAATGTCCATTCACTCTGATTATTTATTGCAACAAATTTTAGGTACATGGACAATTTAAAATACCTAACTTTTAAATGCTAAAATGCAATTTGATACAACTAAAAGTTACGTGGAGGTACGGTGTGCGATAAAATTGGCTGTTATGAACTACAAAAATTGCTACGCTACTTCTTTACATTAGTACTTTTCGATTTTAGTCAAGTTCGTACGATAAATCTGTTGAATAATAGACAGGATCATTACAAAAGTTTTTCAAAGCGGAACGTACGCCGACTGGTAGCATAACACTTCAAAGAAATACTTTGCAGTGAGTTCATGCTCAATTTTCAGTAAGTTTAAATTAAGAAAATTCTGTTCTGTTGCATTACAAGTACAGCAGTTTAATTCGTTATATCCACTTGAGAACTATAAAGGATTTTATTTGAAAAATTTAAATTTTAATGTAAAAATAGCTTAACTTTAAATACAGTTTTTATTTCTTATTAAAAAATTAAGTTTTTTTACTGAAATGGCCCTTTACTTTAAAAAAGTCTTCTGAAACTAACTAAAATTTAAGTTAATAAAAAATAAAAACGTTGAAGCTGAAAATATTTTATTTGCACCTATAAGCTCGAAACAATAATATTAGTCACCGAAGAAGGGAGTTAGAATAATCCATATCGATTTTTTTCCACATCTCCAAATAAAATGTAACAGAACCAAATAAAATCCGACTTTGAATAAAGTTTTAGATCCCATAAAATCCTACTCTCTATTTTTCCGTGCGAAGCGCATAATCTTACTGTCACGTAAAAAATCCTTCTTTCGTAAAAATGCAAAAGCGCTAAAAAATGCATATAGCAGTACAGAGCTTTCCTTCCCGCAGAGAAAACGAGGTAGATAGTCCGGTTTTCCGATAATTGCTTATTTACTGATAAATGACCTTTAATGGATAGTCTAAATAAAACGGTAAAAAGATACGCAAACGCAGTTTTGTTTCGCGCTGCCCGAAAAACGATTTTTCGCTAAATGACCAGAGGGAAGAATAGGTTGTGTTGCACCTGCGGCTCGTGCCACTCCATTAAATTGTTGCCATTTTCGAGAGGCTAACTTTTTCGCAAATGAACGCTTTATGAATTCCGCGAACGGCGTTGAAACGACTCTGAATGATACGTTAAATGTTTTTGAAAGTGAAGAAAAGTGCTACAAGATTCTGTTCGTTAACGGAAATCGTATAGTGTTATGTAAATCTCTGTTTTATTTCAATGATTCTCTTTTAAAATGGTAAAATGCGCTCGTTCCAATCGGCAGAGGATCTTTGTAAAAAATAATGCTATTGCACTGTTTTCACTCCTGGCATTTTATTTTATATACATACATATAAATGTGCATTTAATTTTCTAAAAACAGTTCCTTTTCATACATTTTTAAATTGGAAAGTTAAAAAAATTTTTTAAAAAAAAGTTTTCTGCTTTTCATTAAAAAACTAATTGACAAAATGGCTTGAAATTTGTACAGATTATAGCTCTATATATTCTTCATTACCGAAAATTTCTTCAGAGCAGTTGTTAATTTAAATTAAGAATTATAAGATTTAAAAAAAAAACACGTTTTTGTTAAAAATAAAAGAACCATAAGAGCTAGAGTAACTTTCTTTCTCTGAAATTATAGATATTTTTATGCTCTTTAAAATGATCTTTGTTCGATTCAAATATCTCAATCCTAAAAACAGTAAAATTAAATTATTCGAAAATTGAAAATTTGCGATAAAATGGAAAAAAAATAAGCTAAACAAAAAAAGATTTTTCTTCCCGCCATCACAACAAAAAAATTAAAAAAATAAGCCGTGAAAGAAGCGTTCGGTAGAAGCTGAGATCCAGGCGTATACTTAAACACATACACACACATCCATACAGGCATTTTTCAAAAATCATTTATTCTTGTTCCTAACACCTTAAAATACAATTATAACTGATTTTTCGAACAACTCCAAAAATTAATATCACAAAGCTTCCTCTATTAGGAGGAATTAAAAATTGTGTAAAGCAAAACTGAAAATGGAGCTGGTCCAATATTTGAATTAAAAATTGGTTTCCAAATCTTGTGATAAATTTGGTGGGTTCAAAGTTTTTTTAATGCATTTTTAGGTTATATTTTTTTTTAAATTTGCTTCATTTTATCGCATTATTTTGGAATAAATCAATTAACTAATAACATACGAGTTTTAATTTTATCAACTTTTTCAAGAAATGTATTAGTTATTTCAACTTTAAAAACTCACGTTTTAACTAACCATAAAATATTCAGTAAAATTTGGTATTACTGCGAAAATAATTAATATATTTCTTTTACTGACACGTCTATCAAAATACTCTGTATTTTATGCATTTTATTTCAAATAAATCCATCAAATTTATAAGCTTCATAAAAATCGATAGATTTGAGCAATATGTTCACTTATAATTTTTAAAATTTATCAACTAAAACACATAAAACGTATATTATTTCTAAAAAAATTTAATGAAACGTGCAATAAATTTTATGATGTAATAGTAATTCAAAATCTATTCTCTAATATAATGTAATTTAGTGTCATCTGACGGTTACACATAAGCAAAATTAAAAATCTTTACTTTAGAAAAATACGGTGACCTGAAAAGTTGGGCGCCATTCAACGTAGTTACTCTTGGACAAGACGCGGGTGAAAAGTTTATAGACGAATACTATAATATAATGCCGGAATCTAAATGTAACGTCTATGGAATATATTGGCTGCTCCTCGGCGTCAGTTTTCCTGAGAAATCTTTTTTACTGAAATATCATGTATGAAAATAATTCATGAGTTCTAGAATGTTTAAAGAGTATGAAAAATGAGCTCCATTGTCAGACTAAATTTTCTTTCAATGGATCTTACAAAGTATATTAATAAATCGTTGTAAAAATGATTACATTAATTTATATTAGTTGTAAAATGCGTATTTTTCCTATTTATTTTGAGAATGAAAAAGTGTTTTTCTAAAATAGAGAGACTACGCAAAGGTAAATATACCAATATTTAATGATATAAAAATTGAGTAACATAAAATTCTTATTCAGGTGAAAACGCGTGAAAAGTAGGTTAAAAACAAAAAAGTAAGAAATGTAGGGCTTTCAAAGCATCTGCTGATGAAATTTTTTGCCAACAGGCCTTGACGATTTATCACGTCAATGACGTTAACACTGTCATCTTTCTTTCCACGTAAAATAAATACAAGGTGTATCCTTTATACTTAACATGTGTTGCGTTTAATCTTATCTTACATTTTTCACGATTTGGGAACAAAAAAGGGTAAAAACGTATTTGTAAGACAAGAAATAAAAATAAAACTTTTTTCAGACTGAATCTGTCATGAAATAAATTAAATTTTCATATTTTAAAAATTATGAGAATAGATATTTTTCAACAAGCACCAGATTGATAATTCTTTAAAATTACCCAGGAATATACCATTTCTCAGCGTTCATCGCAATAGATTTACAATCCCCGTTATCATTATCTTAATAAGAGAAATTGCGGTCTTACGCAGCATGCTTCCTCCGGCAAATCGTTTTACAACTTCTGAAATAGTTGGACAAAGAATCTTATTGTAAACAAGCGCATGCATTCACGAAGCACCTATAGTAGGAAGCCTGCAACTCCTGCATGGGCATTCCCAAGTGGTATATCGGTTAGGCTTCGGGTACAATTAAATTAACCTCTCGTAAACTCCAGTAGGTTCGCGAAAGTTAGCCCTCACCCGCATAATAAGCCGAATACAGAGAAAGTTGAACAAAGCCAAAGAGAAAATCTTGCGGCGTCGCGGAGAGCAGGAATCTGTCAAAGATGAGATAGAAAGCCGGTCCGGTGTGTTCCCGATATCAAACGACCGCAATGCTAATACTAGAGCGGCGGGAAATTTGGCCGCAAGCGAAATTCCGAGGAAAATTCGGGCTTTGAACGGCTCGGGGAGGGAAAACAGCAAGATTGTTCGTCTTGCCGAGTTTATCAAAGGCAAAAACAAAGTTTACACAAGGCACAAAGAGAGACGGTTGGTGCTATCGACCAGCTATAAAACAATCGACCCGATTGTACGCAGAGAAGCGCCCGCGGAGTAGGTGTTTAAGAAAAATCCCCCCGCAGCTAAAAAGGGGCTTATAGCGAGCGAAAAGGGCAGCCTTCGACATTAGCGCTGATCGCAGGCTCGATTAGGCCAAGTTCGAAATGTAAATGCTTGGCCCCAGACGCTATTAACGTCGCGGCCGCAAACCCGTAGACCGATCTCATCATCTGGGAATTCTAATCAATAATACGGCTTAAGATCTAAGCCCCCCGGATTAAGATCTAGCTTTCGATATCGGGATTACGTATAAACTATAGATAGGAGCCGGGGGTGACAAGTATGACCGGCACTATGTAAAGGATAATGTGGAACGTCGGAGCAAAAGGTCTCGGTAGGTGAGGTTCCATGGACTTTATCTTCGTGTCTGACCGATCAATAACATAAGGGCCTCCTCCTATCTTATCCAGCACGACACACACACACACACACATACACGCAGAGGTCGCGATTGCTTTCGGACCATATCCTCTCCCGACATCGCCTCCATCTGGACGACAACTCGTGCTTAGCTTGCACTCAAATCGCCGAGCGCTCCTCTCGGAATATGCATTCTTCTGTGTGTCCCTGTTTCACGAAATCAAAGAAACGACCGGCGCGGGATTTTGGAGTGCAGCCATTGGCGACGGCGGGTAGCGGCGACGTTTTTGTGATGAGCTTTCAGGAGTATTGGAATGCAGTTAGCAATTTTACGATGATCATTTTGAAAAAATACTCCCCGGAAAAAGAGGACGCGAATAAAGATGCTGACACCGGATGCTGAGGAACGAATTCCACCTCGATCCGTACACCCGTAGACCGTAAAATCGTGTTCGATTCTAGTCTCAGCGTATAGTAATATGTTTCTTTTTAACCAATATAAACATTCTGATGGTATCATTGTTAATGGAAAAAAGAGGTTAAATAACAGCAGAATATGTTTAGAAAAATAAAATAAAGAATTATTATTTAATTTCTTTTTCCATTAAAAATGAAACCGTTAAAAACTTTAAGTCAATATTAATGCTATCATGTCATACAATATCTTCTACATAAAATAATTACTATTATATTTTACTGTAATATTATTTTATCTTTTAAAATAATGTTCCAGCAGTATTTATTCAATTTAAGCATGAATTTTAGCTAAAAATGGCTGCATTGAACAAAAACACGTTAACCAGCGAAACTGGTTAATTTTTTACCAGAGTGCCCTTTACAATTAGTAAAATTATGAATTATTAACTGCTTTGATACTAAACGAAAGTTGACTTTAATATTGAAGTTGACTTAGACAAAACCACAAAGTTCTTATTTCCGCCGTAGAACCTAATAACACTAAAGAACGGGCGTATCTGTTTTTCTTACATCTGCACAGTCTCACAAAGTAAACGTACAAAGTTTCGCTCCCGCGTCTTTATACTAATGCATTTACGCGTAATCGCGCATACCGCTTTTCTCCGCGCTTCTCCCTGGCAATATCAAATTTCCGCGAGTGAACGTACATCACACAGAGGATGGGAAACTGCGATCCGCCGGCAAATCAAATTTACAGCACTCCTTCAAAGACGCAAAGGGGAGAAAAAAGGCCGGGAGTAAAAAGAGAGAGAGAGAGAGAGAGAAATAAGAGGGAGAACGAGATCTCTCCAATTCTCGTACAGCCTCGCTTCTCTAACAGACCGCCAAATAGACGACGGGAATAGAGAAAGGCTAAACGCCGCCTCTCCCTCCTCTCTCTCTCTCTCTCTCTCTCCTCCCATATCCTTTATCCGCGCTTACATCTCTCCGAGGCATTTTTCCACAATGGTTGCAGCGCGGAATAACCTAAATCTACAAAGATATCCGACAATGGCCTAAAAGCGAGAGAGGACGAGGGAGAGGGGTGAAAAGAGCGTCAAAAACTAAGTGTCCGGAACAAGCGCCCGGTCAATGATCGCACGGCCGCTCGCGCCGTCAGCCACTGAAGAAGAAGCGAAGCGAGAGCGAGAGAGAGAGAGAGAGAGAGAGAGAGAAGAGCAAATCCAATATTATTCCTCTCGCGGCAAAATTCGATTTCCGGCTAACGCTCCGAGCTACGTAGTTCTCTGTGGCGGCACGGTCTCTCTCTCTCTCTCTCTCTCTCTCTCTCTCTCTCTCCCTCTCACCCTTGCAGTTCGTGCGCACTTTGCGAACAGACACGACGGCAGCCAACGCTAGACACGTTACTTTGCAATGGACACCTCTATCTTCCAAAGGCTCTCTCCCTACTCCTTCTTTTTTGACTTAATTAATTTTGTGTTAATTAATTTTGTTTTCAAATTACGGCTTTCTCTGTTTATTACGCTGCCTTCGGGAAAGATGTATAGCTGGAACTGAGTTCCGGGCATTCTGTTTTTTATAATTAACTGCGATTCGAAAAAGTTCGGAGGTGGAAGCTTGAAATTTCGCCGACGGAATCCGTATCAATTCTGTTGCCGCGCGCGAGTGAATAATTATAGAGTGCACGTAAAATATTGTCATTTCATTCCCGCGAGAAAGGCTTTCGGAAAACTATGATGAAACAAGAGAAGTCATTTAAATGCTTTTGGATTCTGTTTCAACTCCAAAGTAATTAGATATAATGACAAAGAGAGATGTAAAATTACTGAAAAATAGAAAGTTTAACAAAATAATACATTATAAATTTTATGTGTAGTAAAAAATTTTAAGAGGCAAAATTTTATTAATCGATTTGTATGTTTTAGTATAGTAAAAGTAAATTAAATAAACTATTCACGTCATACTAATCTATCTTTTATTTAAAAGTAAAGTAAACATGCAATTTAATTACTACTGTGATAAAGGTACAATATAATGACTCATTTAATTAATTTTACCTCATTTAACCTTAGATCCAAAATCCAATTAGGCAATTTGACGAATAGGAGCCCGTAATTAATTAAAAATACTAAAACGTTATGAAACATGTATTTTTAGAAATGCTAAAAGTGTAACGAGTAAATAAACATCATTTTTGCACTAAAATCTGCTATTATGTCTTGTGTACGCTGCGCTTTCATATAAGTGAATATATACGGTTACGTGTTCGTAAATAGGTAAGTACCTGTTATTGTTCTAATAAGACATTCCTTCTTGGTTCTTAGACTAAAATTACATCTGCTCACGCAAAGTAGGTGTTAGTGTTCGCATTACTTTACGAAGTATAACTGGTATTAAATACGTGCTTTTTGTAATATTATTTAACTTGATATTAAATAATTATATGGAGTGAAAAATAAATATTGTTTCTTATTAAATAACAATGTTATATAAACCGATCGAGCAATATTGATTATATCGTAAACAAGACATTTTTAATTTAAAATCGACTAATCCCTTACGGACATAAACAAGCGGTTAATTCGAATATTTCCCCAACAAAGCCGCTGGTAAATAAAGCTCTCAGAAAACTGAAAAAGATTTACCATGTATTTCCCCTAAAATACGTTTACGCCAAATTTCCGCGCGCACTTGAAATTCCTTCTTCTAAATTTCCGCATCTCGAACTTTCGTGAAAATCGAAAATTCTAAAGATCGCGCAGCAGCATATTTCTCGCGTTTTCACGGCGACCCAGTAAACACAAGATAACTTTCGGAGGCTTAGGGCTCGCGCTTTCAGCGAAGTTTTACAGATTTTTCGAAACTTGTCAAATTGCTGCATTTAAAATGACTTGAGAAATCACCTACATACACTTTTACAGGAAATATGTTAACCTAAACTAGTTTTAAGAATTTGAAAAATAAATTTTATAACCTGTCAATCAATGTGTCATTTGCAAAATTCTGTTTTCCACCTTATATATTATGATAATTTATAAAAAAACTAAAATGTGATATTACTAAACTGTTGTACCGAAAAAATTAAAGACCTAAAAGTTCTTTTTACAGTATCATTTACTGAAAACTTAAACGTCAGTTTAGTTTCAAGTATCAGATATCTATACGTGTGACGCGTTTTTCAACAGAAGCTCACTGATGGCTACTTGAACCGAATCTGAACTGAAGAAGGGGTTGAAAGAGATCGCCAATGCGATCGTCACTGTCGGTAAGGGTATTTCCGTCGCCGACGAGTCCACTACTACTATCGGCGAACGCTTTAAGAATATCAGCTCTAAGGGGAGCTGCGAAGCCAATAGGGAGTCTCTTTTTATCACCGTCAAGGTTATTTAAGATTTTTAATCAAGTCCATTTTTATTAAAATATTAATTTTATTTTCTTGTGTATGTAATAAATAAAAACCATCGTATTTCGTACTGATTGACTATAAACTCTCACTTCAACAATCCGTAAATGTTTAAAATACGTTACATGAATAAAATTCGTTAACAGTGAATTTTTAAAATAATATTTTACTGATATTAATTTATATTGCGAACGAGTGGTTTAAATAGTATTTATTTAACAGTTTATAATAAACAGTTATCATATATTTGTGTGGGAAAAGAATTTATGTTACATTCAAAACCCTCGGGGAAAATCTGCTAAATCATTATTGTTATTTCGAGGTCAAAGGCATTTATTCAAATAGTATTGACCTCCTTAGTCGAGGAGAAAATTGATAAAAGCCTAATCAAAATTCAAGAGTTAATATAGTATAGCTATAAAAATGTAAATAGATGTATGCCGACTGTGGCAAAGATGCCTTATTAAACTTGGAATGCAGCTACTGAATATACATCCGGGAAGGTTGTTTTTCATGTAAAGGTCTAATAAACAGATTCCCTTTTAAGTAGAACTCTTGAAAACTAAGTAAACATAGTTTTTACGCGTGTAAACATTAATTTTGTCTACTAAAATTTATGTTTTGCCAACTTTAAAAATTGCACGTTATTTCTGAAGTAAAACGTAGAAAAAGATACTTCCGTATAGCAACGAATTTAGCAATAAAAGAAAATTACTTTTCCGATAATGAAACGACATACTTTTTACCCCAAACGGGCGTTCCGCTGGCGACAAAAAGCTACTTTTCCACATCCAAAATAATGAAATAAATAAAAGCTTAATTAACCCCCAATCTCCCTTTGCGCTCCTCGTCTGCTTTTTGGCCTGGCTGAAGCCTCCCCTAAAATCCAGCTAATAACTCCGCGAAAGCCGCCCCGAAAAGCGCAAGCAGCGCCCCGCTTGAAGAGCCCTCTTCGTTAGTCGAAAGACCGGCGCGGGTACAGTGGTGGTGGTGGTGGTGGTGGGGGTGGGGGTTGGGTAAAAAAAAGAGAAGGCGACGAATAGCGGGTACACATATTTACCTGCGTGCTGATGCTGCTGTACGTGCTCGAAATCAGTGTCGGAGCCTCTGAGGGAGGATTCGGCGCGTAACAGGTAAGCCAGCCCGAGGAAGAGCATTATCGCCGGACCGCGAAACGCCGCCATATCTCGCTCCTGGTCCTCACTTGAGCACCACTGGCGCACAAACACTAGGCCGCCGCTCGGACGTCGTTCATCTCAATTCCTTGGCTTCTCTCTCTCTCTCTCTCTCGCTCCCTCTCTCTCTCTCTCTCTTACTTCACATCGCTCACAATTATCATCGGGGAGCGAGCTCGGAGGAGAAGGGACCGGCAACCGGGCCGCCTTTTATCTTTCGATCGTCCGGGGATTTGCGGGATGAATCGCGCGCCATTAGCCCACGGCTCTCCCCGGACTATCTTCCTCGCTCGCTTTGCTCGGCGATTTCTCTTGCCCGCCTTTTCCAGGCTATCTACGAGCCGAGTATAGCGGAACCGGCCGACGTTGTTGCGCTCTTTTCCTGGTGTTTTCTTTTTTTTCTTTTTCGACTTAAGCTGCCTTGGGACCGGCTCTTGTACCGCTGCTTCCCGATGAAAGCATCGCTCGCCTTTTGTTTTCTCCCCCCGTTTCCCGCGGATTTCTTTCTTTCTTCCGTCGAGTTTTATGGGGCTGGATTCCTGTTCCTCTCGCTGTTCTTGGGTGCTGGCGCGGCTGCCTTTTTTCCGGCGCTGGCGCGACTCCGAGGATGCTGCGCCCGAGTTGGCGCGCTATTTACGGCCTGGTGTTAATTTAGGCCGTTGGACGCTTACTTGAGATTGCTCTTCGAGCGCGGCTTTTTGGATTAGCGTTATTTGCCTGAGCGGACGCCGAGATATATCACTTGGAAATTGCTTCTCGTATCATTTCGCTTTGATTTTTATGACTGTTTCCGCCTTTTTTTTTGCTGAGAAACTACTTTGATTATTCGTTCTTTTGATTATTTAACCGATTTTAAGCGTTCTTAGTCGCCGATTTTTTTATATCTTTGTCCGTTTCTTTGATATATTTTCTCTTCTTTTTATACATATACTTGTTGAAACTTAACTTTGAACAACTAGGCTCTACTTAATTCTTATTAATTTTTTAACATTTGATTTTTATTTTGATCTATTAAACAAGTTTATCTGCAATTTTTATTATCACTCTTTATGATTCTCCGTTACTTTACAATTCTTATAACCGCTAATTAAATTTTGCCTAAAACATCCTCTCACCTGTTACTTTAACCAGTTTCAAATACTCGCGCAGCTTTCCACTATAACTTCACTTAAAATTTGCAATTCATCCAGACAACACATCACAATCATTGAAAATTGTACAATTATTGCCTGCAATACTCAACCTAAAAAATCGAACATAATTCACCGAGCAGTACATTCGATTTACGCACTAAATTTCGCACTCGGATAAAAAAAACAGCGAACTCCAAAAGAAACTTTCTATATGTCATCAGCGAATAAATCCACCGGCGAGACGAGTCGTCTCTTCGGACAGCTTTCCGTCCGGGATATGTAGCGGAGCTCTTCCCATTCGCTTTTTCAAGCTCGCGATCGCGTCAGCACTTGTCATTTATCCTGTCGCACGTTGCCCAGGAGAGAGGGGGAGGGGGTGTGCGAGTGGAGCCGACTCGCCACCGTCGCGCGTGTCCGCCGGTCGAGCGAGCACTGAGCGCGCGGCCGCTTTCGGATTTCCCGCAAGAAACGCGCTTTCCCCCGTCGAGTCCCCCGGGATCGCGATGCCAGCGCCCCGAGCTGGTCGCTCGACGAAACTGGGGGAGTCCCGGGGTGAGACGGTAAAAAGGGCACGGCTGAGGGTCGCATTGATCGAGTAGGTCTCGGCTGTTATCCGTTGTTGGGAGGAAGGCTGATTTTTGTATCGAGATGCGATGCACATTTTTCGAAAGAATTGCGCGGAACGTTCGTTTCGGGCGCGTTGTCAATTAATGTTAAATAAAAGTTGATGTTGGAACAGCGTTTGAAAATAAAAGTTTTTTGGCTGTAAACAGAAAGCTCGCCTTGTAGAATTTGGAGGGTGCATTGAAAATAGTTTTTGTTTTGTTTAGAAATGTATTAAATACTTATTTTTCCCGACAAAGTCAGGAATCCACGCGAGAAAAGAAACCACTCACGCATTTTACTTTTAATACTTTTATTAGTCTGATAATTTTATTGCAACTAACCAAAAAGCACACCGAAAAAAAAAACTGATCTTTTATCTAACCTAAACGCAGCACCTTCAAAACAGAGTTCACCTATCTCTGAAATGAACTTAGCATTCGAATCAATTTTATATTCAAATACGTTCTTAACCCTTCAATTTTGTTCATTGATATAAAAAGGTACATCGGATCTGTAACACTTATAAAGTTTAAATCCGACCGAAGAGTGTTTCTCTGTTCGTTGGAATATTTCAAAGTTCCATGTTTATAATGTAGAAGAATATTGTTAAAAATTATTTTTACTCTGACCTTTTATTTTAAGATAGTTGAATGTAACTAATAATTCTGGGTGTTTTAAGGTCTTCCGCTCGTAATTACATTAAAATCTATCGGCCAAAAGTTGCTCTTATCAGTTATGCCGTACATAAATACTTAAATGAAAATATTGAAGCTTTTCCAAACAAGAACTTCTGCTCTAAAATACATAGAATCAACAGAAACCAAATTACAAAGTTAATTCATTTCTATTCTTTCATATATTCATTTCATTCTACTTCCATTCTAAAAGTAGAATTCCTTTCTTCCAGTTCTGCCCTCAATCCAACCTCCTCCAAATTAATTACAATACCAAAATAATATCAATCCCCATCCTGACAAATTTTCAATGCAAAGCGATTTTAAGTACTATAAGCAAAGCATGCAACAACGGCGCTCGCACAGTCAGAGAGTGGCGAGAGAGAAAGAGAGAGAGAGAGAGAGAGCCGCGAGAAGAGCGAACGAGCGAGAGAGAAAGAGAGAGGGAGAGAGAAGCGGTAAGCGGCCATAAAAGCCAGATCCCTCGGGATACGCGGCACAGTCGCGCGACGACTTTCCCGGCTGACGGTTTGCGAGCGCACGAGAATCCTTCTCTCTCTCCTTTCATCGCGCGCGTAACTCTCCTCTCCCAGGACTCGCATACACTTTTTCGAGTTTACCGGCACTTATTGTTAGACTGCCCTTTCTTTTTTTTTTTTACTTTGCGGCTCCGCTCGCGCGTTCAAATCGGCGCGCACGCTCGGCAGTTATGTGAGCGTGCTACCGCTGGATTCTTCTCCTGCTGCCTCTGCTGCTGCTGCTGCTGCTGCTGCACGCGAGAGTATAACCGACTCGGAGCCTTCCTTCGGCACGCACGTATATAGAGCCGCCGCGGTGAGTAAGGACCTATTGTATATCTCTCTTCTCTCCTCGCGGGGTCGGAGCTGCGGTTTTCAAATAAAAGACGAGAGATAGCGGAGCAGTAAAAAGGCTGGATGCTCCAAAGCGGATCCGCTCGAGATGTAGGCCAGATGTGGCCACGTGCGTCTTAGTTTTAGTATTTACTGCTTCGTTAAGTGAAACTGAATTTGGGGAAAATTTCATGCGGCGAGTGAAATCGCTAAATTTTAATTGCTCATTCAGAGGATAATCGCTGGTACTTTAGTGGGCTAATTTTAAATTTTTATTCGAAAATGTAAAAAATTGTATTTAAAATGAATTTCGGTGTGCTATTTCACATTAATTGGATAATATCTCAATTTAACAAAGCGTCTTATTTTATAAGAATCGCTGAAAATTAATTTAATGTCTGATATTTAAGTGAATACAGCAAAATTATGAGAAGCTCTTGAAATGAATAAAATGATGTTATAGTCTACCGAAATCTACAATTTCTACTTGAATTCTGCTGAGTCTCTCTAAAATCTACAATTTCTACTTGGTTTCAATTTTCGCGCTTATCAAACGTAAAATTATTATGTAATAAAATTTTTAATCCATAAACAAATATATTTATACGGAAACTTTAAAATGAAATGCAGAAAACGTTTTCGAAACGTGGATGGATATAGGTGCATCAAATATAGTAGTACTAGTAATTGGCTATTCGTTCCATTGATTTAATTGTTCCTGCAAATCCATAAAATTTACAGCCTATGTATGAAATGAAATAACAAATGCATTAGAATACACATCATCGTAATTATTCATAATTTATAACATGCAATAGATAGTTTTAATAATACATCATTAATTATATAAATATGTATACACAAAGTATAATAATATTAGAATGTATTGTAATCAATTTTCCTGATAGCTTTAATGACAAACACAAAAAACATAGATCAGCAGCTTAATTTATATAATTCTACACACACATTTCCAGCCACAATAATAGACGTTGAACAATTGATGCTATTTCGTCAATTCTCAACGATGAGAAATAAGAAACAAAAAAAGCGACAAGGAGGAAGAAAATAAATGAGGAAAACGAAATTGTCAGCAAACCCGACAAAATAAAAGAGGGATGGAAAACTCTTCTGGCTCTGCAGTTGGACCGCTCATGCAACCGTATAAAACGTCACTTCGTTTCTCATTGCATTGAGACTTGCACAACCCAAGTCGTAAACATAAATATGTGGAAGGAAAAATGTAAAAATGAGGGAAGAAACCCTTAGCAATTTCTCACAAATGACCATAAGTTCATCGATTTCAGCTCTTGAAATTTCTGAAAAGTTAAAGAAAACGAAAAACTTTGCCGATTATTGCTGATGTCTCTGCACTAAAGGACTATACTTTCTGATCTATGGTGTAAGAAAGAAGATTTTAAGAGATGGGTAAAAAAAATTAGTTTAAATTAAATAACAATAATAAATGAATTAAACGTTTTAATTCGTGAAATGCAGCACCAACGAAATAAAATAATGAAGCATACAAACTGGAGTAACGAGAGAGGAAGATACAATGAGTAATTTAATTTAATAATACAATTTTCAAGAAAATAAAAATAACAGAAAATTTTAATTAAGTATCTTTTTCTGTTAATTTGTTTAATTTTTAATTTCAAATCTTTTTTAAACGCAGTTTTCTGAGGCAAAAATAAAGAATTATTTTAACGAACCTCATTATTTAGTAGTAAAAACTTTTATTGGTCAGACGAATCAAAAAAGTTTTTATCTAGGGTATTACGAAGTGTAGTGCACTAAATAAGAATTGTCTATACACCGAAATCAATTAACAAAGGTCCGTTGCATTGCAATGTTAATTGAGTCGTAATTAAGCCATTATATAAAACACAATTGCGCCTCTTTTACTGTTGTATTTTCTTCGCCCGATACTGAGAAGAATATAAAATAGAAGTTTTCCATTCAACCTCTGTTGCTTCAGGAAATCTCTCTAAAAAGAAACGTAAATAAAAGCTTCTTTAATTTACGAATCTAATATACAATGTAAATGTAGAATTTTATGGCAATAAAAAATAACGAGGCGTTGCGGTTCGCGGAAATTTTAAACTCGTTAAATAAAGTAAATAGATCTTTTAACCTTGTTGGTACACGTCAAATAATATTTATCGAAAGCTTCTTTGGAATCTAGACCTTTCGAAATAAAATATGTGCCCAAGGATACCGAGGATTTTGCGGATATCAAAAGACAGACTAGTTTGAAATACCCAACAGTTTTATGCAAATCTACCATAATCTTTTGCTCATAGAAAAAATAATTAGTTTAGTAAAGTACATTCTACGCTGTGTAAGTACATTTTATTATTTATAAAGTAATTTTCAATAGGTACGCCTGTATTTACGTAGTTTTTAAATGTACTGATTATATTCTGTAATGAAAATTTTTATTTTTCCTTTACGATCTGTAACCTAGGAATTTATAATATTCAATTGCGAGCCAAGCCATTCCAACTCACTGCTCAAACAGGCTATTTAAAGCAACAACCCCAAAATTCAAAATAACAATACATCTTTCGTCAGAATCAATTGGACTAATTCCTACAGCGCGACAAGCCTCCCTCGCCGTAAACCAATCTCGCACAGTTTCATTAAAGCTCGTGACCCACTGAGCACGCCGCACCAAAAAAAGAGCAGCCCGCCAATCCGCGGCAGGCAGAGTGGAAGCAAAAGCCGCAGAGGACAAACGCGCGGGAAGCTCATTAAGTCGAGGCCCGCGGCTCCCCCCGACATCTCCGCGGAAACTTCGCGCGGTGTCTCGGCGCCCGTCGCGCTCGTTTAATTCCGCGCACACCGAACACGTGTGATCATATTCGCCGGGATGAGCGCTGAATACGGATGGAACGGCCGGCGCGAGAGCACGTAAGGATGCTAAGGTATTTCGGGCACTTCGGACGTCGATGCGCGCTCGGCGAATTGTCTAATTAGGCGAAAAATTCGCGAATAAAGTTTACCGATGTGCCCCCTGTTGGTAGTTTTCACCATTATTTGGTCAGTTTTCGACTAATGTTTTTTTAAAATAAATTGGCCTAAATTTTTACCAAACACTCTGTTAAATACGACACCGTTTTGATCGAAAAATTGGTCAAAAATTGGCCAAAGTGAAAATAATAGTAAAATTATGTAAATAATAACATTTAATTGTTAATTAAACTTTTCAATCCGCAAACTTTTGAATTTAAATAATAAATTCAAAGATGCTTACATTTTAAATATAAAATTTTAGTTTATATTTTTATTAATCCACAATTTATTTTTTATCAGTTTTTGACCAATATTTGACCAAAATATTTGACGAAAAACAATGAATCAATTATTTGTGAACTAGACAAAAAAATGGTGAAATTTCTCACAGGGTGCTTGCTGGGTGAATTTAGTTGTATTCTTAGGATTAATTTTCGTCCTTATATAACTCTTTGATTTAAACAAGCTGGCTGGTACAATAATTGATGGGAAAAAAACTTTTTCAATTTTTTAAGTGAAGGTAAATGTTTGTGTTGGATTTTTTCGAAAGAATTTGAACATTTATGAAATTATTCGAGTATAATAATAAAAATTAAAAAGCCTTAATCAGTGTAAACGATCGATTGATAGTATACAAGAACCGAACAAAAACATTCCAAATAAAGAAGACAATCAACAGCACAACAAGTGGAAATAATATGCTCGTGAATGCTCGACTAAATGTCTCAACATTTTATCGTCGGAGTGCAGAATTCCCAAGCAGCTATCAGTCAGAAGCATGCAGAGGCAGGCACAATTAAGCTCCTAATTCCCGAAGAGCTCCGATTCTACGTATTAGCCTTAGTACTTTGCACAATGCGGGCACTTGAAGCGCTCAATGCGCGAATCTTCCTGCTCTCGCCCTCGGCTCTCTTTCCCCCTCTCTCGCCTCCTCTCTTTTGCTCGGTGTTTACCTCGCGCCACTTCGGGACTTCTTGTTGCACCGGCGTCGTTTCCCCGCTTTGTCTACTTCCTTTCTTTCTTGCCGCGTTCGACGAGCACCTCTGCGCCGTTCTCCCCCGAGTGGTCGTTGACGTGAAAAAAGGCGAGCTCACGAGTGTTTAGGATTTAGCGCCCGCGAAGGAGAAAATCATAATTGCGCTATTTTCCCGGCATTTTTAATAGTTGCGACGATGAGAGTTTGCGCTGGGTAAGAGGCTTTGTCGAGTGCTGCTTATTTTTGTTTGCGGTACAATTTGGATCGGAGCCTTGGTACTTTGTTGTTGGGACTTTGGTAATTGAGGATTAGACTCTTTCGTCTACGTTCAAAGTCGGTAATCGAAATAAATTTATATGGAAATTAAAACGTAAAATATGCTGTATGAATTGAGTCATAAATTTTAGCTTTATAGGCAAATAAAACTAGAGTATTCCGACAAATTTTAACCAAGATAAAAGTAAAATGAGAAAAGTACAAATTACCCAAGTTAATTATAACATAAAGAATTTTTTTATTTCCAAGTGAAATGAAAGAATTTTAAGTTAAAAGATATTTTAAAACTTATAAAAATATGTATATTTACCTGTCGTACCTTTTTTAAAATTTGCATGCTTTTTAGTAAATACATACGAGTCTTTACTAAGAAAAATATGGCCTGGTTGACTACGATGACAAGACGACTTATTGTGATGTTAAGCTCTCTTTACTCGGTTTTTTGCATATTTTTATTTAAAATTTTTCACTTTTATCTTTTAAGAAAACAAAAAATTATTCCTTTTTAATAATACTAAATTAATCATTAATTTTTTTAAATTTTCAATTAAAATTTCTAAAATATGTCTAATTCAGAGTTATGTATATTAAAAATACATGTCTAAACGAGCACTGCAAGGCCCCACGAATTAAGGATGGTCTTTTTATTCCTCTTCTCGCCCGTTAAAAGGCTCAAGTTTCTCCCGGGATTTCTCAGCTCCTCTGCTTGAAACAATGAGACTTCCGGCGAGAAACTACGATAGCATATGGAGAACGGATGCAATAAGATAATATTCATTTATTAATTGTACAAAAAACAATTCTCAATATATCCGAGTCAGATAAGCTAATATTTCGATACCGAGCTTTTAAAACTTAATTAAGAAATCATGCAAAGTTCTCCAATATCTGATGTCTAGTAGAGTAATAAGTAAGCTAGCTTCAGCGATTGTAATAAAAATTAAAACTAAAAATAAAAGCTTTAATACCAGTAGCAGAATCACTCGTTCATCGCCATACACATTATCTTAAATGCATCAGAATAAATTAAATAACAGAAATCAGTCAAATTTAAGAAAATGCTTTCGAATAGCTTTCATAGTAACTGCTTTTAATAGAATAACCTACTAAGAGATGAAAAGTTCCTTATTTCAGAAGATAGAGAGTTTTATAATGCATATCTGACAACTTGAAAAATCATTTTTCAATTTGAATGCACAATCCTCGGATTTGCAACGACTTATTTTTGCTTGTGCCAAATCATGGAGAAGCGTTCGTCGCCCATTTTGAGATCTCTGACCCACCAACTGAAGTGCTAGTGTGATTTCATCGGGGCAATGAAAATTAACTTAAGTGTATATCTTGAATAGAAAATGAGGGGTGAAAGAGGAATGCAAGCAAGGGATTACGCTTGATGAAGGACATTTGTCGAATGAAGGATGCAGACATTCGCCTGCAAAATTATTCTGGAAGAAATAAAAGCTCTCGAATTTGAGTAATTCCATGCGATTTATAAAGCTGCGTTCAACTTTACCTTCGCATATCGCGTGACTAATTCTAGAATACGAATTTGAATGGACTTTAATGAATTTACTTTAATTTGCGTTGTAATGGCAACTCGAAGTAAAGTTATCAACAAATGTAAAACTTTTTTGCTACGCGTCTACTAATAATTATAATAAGTATTATAAAACGATCGACTAACGAACTCGTATTGCTACGTAGCTTTGACAGCAGAATGTCGTATATTAATAAAGTAATATAGCGAATTAGTAGATGAGGATGCACAGGTAGAATTAATAAAGGTCAATATGATCTGTGTACAATATCACCCAATATACTTACTCGAGTAAGTTTATTTTATTGTATTAATTGAAGAATCAATAGTTAAATTAAACTTTCTTTAAAAAATATTCAAAGTTATTAAATATAATCACAATTTATTCCAAGGAAGATTTATTATTTAACCCTTATACTGATTCACAAACCGAATGCCTTTCTTTATTACTTAATTATTTTTTTACGGGCAAAATATAAAATAACCCATAAAATATAAATAAATCTCTACCAATTTTCGCGAAAGAAAAGGAGATAAATTGGATCTTTAGAATAGAATTCAGAAATCAAAGTAAAAAAATTGATAAAACATTCACAAGAAAAGCCGAGAACTTGCACGCACGTTACATAATTTGTGGCGGGATAACTTTTGTTCGTCGCTTTTCGAGCTTCGCACGCATTCGTCAAGAAATCCGAAGGATTCCGCGAGCAGTGAAGCTCTTCCCCTCGCTTTTGCTCTTTCCCCAACGTTCCTTTAGCCATTTTGCAACGACCTTTTTCCTTTTTCCTTTCGTCCCTTTTTGCATTTAACTCACTAGAAGTTTTAATTTACCATTTGTGATCTTTCTCACGACGTTTTTACTCATTGCTGTAATTTTCAAGCTTATTACCGTCAAAGGGTAGTTAAAAGCTGGAATGAATCGAGGTTACTCGTTCACCTTTTTTTAATTTATCTCCACAAAGCACATAATTTGGAATCAAAAGAGTCAAGTGCGGAGTCTTTTTGCGTTATTACGATGCAAATTAAAAGTGTTAATATATTCGCACTGCATTATTTAATCTATTTTTACTTATTAGATTAAATAAGCAATTTAATTTAAACAATTATATTAAAAGCATGCAAGTAACACTTATTTAAAAATTACTCTTACATTTCAAGCCATTTTCAGATTATATGAAGACATAACAATAGTTTCATTCTTATCGAAAGTTAAGAAAAAGATTTTCCCATTGAAAAAGACTGAATAAAACTTTAATAAAATTTGAAAATACCCGTAAATCTTCATTTCACAAAGCGCTAAGAACTCTCGTTCCCTCGCTATATACTTCTTTGCGTCTTTAACGCCGCCCCTTACTTTTTCAATTCCCTTCTTTCGAAATCTCGATCTTACTCTTTCCGAAACTCTCCCTAACCGCCTCCTGCTCACGCAGTCCTTCTTAAACTCGTCTTTTCTAAAACCTTCATTCTCACTTACTTATGTACTTATTTAAGTACCTCCTTCTACGGAGTTCCGCAGCGGCCTCGGTTTGTTACTTGACTTTGTCTGCCTTTCTCACCCAATTCGTCCCAAGTCGACTTGACTTTATGAGGAGAGAACGAAAACTTGTCTTTGAACTTACAGACATCCCAGAAAGGACGATGTCTACCCTCGTCATTGTCTTTTTTCAGTTCTGCTTTCATTGCTTCCGTGACAACTTGTTAATCCTGATGGGACTGCTCATAAAAATGTTATTTTGGTTAAATTATAGGAGTGAGCTAAATTCTAATTCTAATTTGAAACATATACAGGGTGAGAAGAAATATGGAAACCCCTAGAAATCTCGCGGGATTATCAAAACAAAAAAAAAACAAAAAAAAAATAATCTTAGATTCTGAAAGAACGGGAAATTTTGCGTTCAAACATGCTGTTAGGAGTAAAGATCATTCATAAAGGTCATTTTTAAGGTCAAAGATGCAAGCTTTACATATAAACTGATTACATCGTATCAGACTTTTTAACTCTGACTCACCTTTCGCGTGTAAAAGCTTGCTCTGAATCAAAATAGCATTTACAAGGAGCGTGCACTACTTTTGGGTAATGAATTTTCCTGTAACTTTAGGATATGTTTTCTGAAGACGCGGCCGTTCGGCCTAACGCTTGATATTTTAAAAGTTATGTACTCTTTTAGTGAAAATCTAAGAATAATCGATTTTTGTTTAATCACTTATAACTTCTCAACTATCAACGATACAGAATTTTAAGTATTGGCATTCGAAAGCTGAGATCAAATCCTATCGGTTAAAAAAAATTTCATCAGAAAATCTTTATTTGTTCAAAAGTTATAGCTAAATAAGAATTTCTAATAAAATTAAGCTAAAATTACATAAGTATTTTTTTTTGCCTCATTCTTTGTTTGACTATAACTTTTAAAAAAATAAAGATTTTTTGATGAATTTTTTTTTTAATCGATATGATTTGAACTCACCTTTCGAATGCCAATAGTTAAAACACTGTTCAGTTAATAGTTGAGAAGTTATAAGTGATTAAACAAAAATCGATTTTTCATAGATTTTAAAAGAGCACAACTTTTAAAAAATCGAGCGTTAGACCGAACGAACGCAGTTAGAGGCTTTTTCAAGTTTAATAAAAAATGAATATAAATTTATTATATTATTTATTAGTTTCACATAATATACAGAAAACCTATGACAAATTTAATGATTAAAATTAGAAAGAAATAATGGATACTAATCTTAAGCTAATGTTATACCGAGCTCTTAATTGCTTCTTCACTTTTGCAGTTTCGATTATTGATTTTAGTGATTGAAAACGGCTTTTACAAATGGTGCATATATAAATTGTACAAGTTGATTTTGTTATCTTATTATTTCAAAAATATGTAAAATATTAATATTACAGGTATTTAATTATTTAGATTCTAATTTTTTTTACTAATAACATTGGCCACTGTTTTAGAAAATATACGTAAATTTCACAATTATAAGATGACGAGATTCATTTATAATTCTACCATTTTAACATAAATTATTCCAGCGATTTATGAGGGTCATAAGTTAATTTATTACGTACCCAAACGAGTCATTCAACTTTTACATATTTTTAAATGTTCTATTTTTAAAAATAACATTGGCATGGCACACCGAGTTATTGATATATATATATATATAAAATACATATATTGGACGAATTGTAATTAGAATCTTGTTAAAATGCACTATTTTGAATTTGACTAATTCGACAGAGTCAAAAAGTTAAATCTCACCAAAATATATTTTAGTTTTAAAGAAATAAGAAGTTAAGATGTAGGCTTCTATGATACCTTAAAACACTGATTAATAAACAGTGACTACGCATATGCAGACATAGGGAGTAATCAATCATACATGATAAGGTTAGGTGAAATAAGGTCAGATTACCGAGTACAACGTTTGCTCGCCTCAACGATGGATCCACGCATTCGGCATCGCTAAAATCATGCGAGTATTAACTCAGTTGGAGGCTCCTCAGATGCGGCAACGAGCTTCTGCTGTGAGGCAGTAATATTCCAGCATTGCCCAGTGTAGACATATAAACACAAACACAGCATGTGCTATACTCAAACACGAGTTGCTGCGAACTTAACGTTTTACGTTATGATTAAAACTTGATTCATTTCAATAAAAGCCTCAATATTCGAAATGACTGTTGCAACCGCTCGATTGTCATACAAACACTAAAAATTACAACAATATTTTCATATAGAATATTTACTTAACACTTTATTATATTTAACTTTAACGTAAAAAATGATTTAAATATCTTTCAGCACGCATGGCGCATGGCTTACTCCAATGGAATGGCATCGCGAAATCTGCCTCTCTGCTTCCTCCTGTCGACTCTTCTGTACACCACGATTGGTAAGCTCATAAAAACAATGGAAATGGAAGGCAGCGTTGAGTTTTATTGCCTTTGCCTTTATAAGCAATTTACGATTTCGACGAATCGACCTAACGCTAAACTTTTTTTTTTTGTATCTTTTGTTTTGTGTGGGAAATCCCTACATTGACGAATCAACCCTTTTATTATAGAGGAGAGATAAAAGTGTTGTGAAATGTCGAGCTTTTATACTTTTTATGCCCAGTGGACGTAAAGTAGTATACGGGCTGTCGTGGATACTTTGACATTCCATAAACATTCGAGGCACAATAATTTGGAGCTACTATACTGTGATTATTGCGATTATAATAATTTATGTTACTCTCAAAATCAATTACTTGCTTATTCTTCAACACGAAAGTAGAGATAAGAGCATAGCTGTCAGGTTAACTCCAAATTTGTTAAGTATTCTCTTTGCACAATGCACATTATTTGAAAGCGAAAGAACGGCATAAAATTCGTTTTGTGAAAAGTCTTTAAAAAATGATTGTTTGCCTGGAACATTGCAAGAAAATTTCATTATAAAATTTACTTCTAAACTCGTATCTACCCTTTCAGCAAAACAGAAACTAATCATCGCTTCTTAAAAAAGTAAATTACAAAAATTTAATTTCCGAGCGAAAGATTGAAAAACTACAGCGCGCTTTGAAAGTTCGCGCAAAAATCCCCGTGATTAAAAAGGAGCTCTTCACAGAAGCGCGCTTTTACAGAAGATCTCCCCAAAAGCCGAATTCTCATTCGTTCGCGTCCAACCAAGCCCACGTCCATGCTATATACCATACGCACACGTCTGCACTTAAATATAAAAAGCCAGGGAGAGGACACCTGGAATAGCTAAACGCAACGGCGATATGTACACATTCGTCTATATACGCGCCCGATGCCGAGTATGACAAACACGTCGCCGGACACTGAAGCAAATATATTGCGGATACCGTAAATATTTGATGGAGCGAAACGCCGCCCGGCAAAAAAAAAAAAAAAAAAAAATTGCACTGCATTCGTAAAGAGACGCGTCGTGCTTTTCCTCTATAAGAATTTCTCAACTCTTTTACCGAATGCTTCGAACTTTTGCCTTTTGTGCGCTGCTGAGTTATTTTCGTTGCTTGATCGAAAATTTAGTTTAAGAGTTCCTGGACGGCGACAAAGAATTTCACTTTGAGGCCGATAACTTGGTCTCTAAGATATCAATCACAGTTTTTAAATAATTCTTGTACTTTATTCTGCCAAAAACGAATCACTCGTCATTAATGTATGATCCAATTCCTGGAAGACTGCTTTTAATTTTTCGTCTGCAGTAAGGGAAGAAAATTGTGATTCAAAATATACACCAGTCAAGTAACTATAATTCAATATCAAAAATAAATCGTACACTTCACCGAGTAAAATAAAATCTCTTTCTTACAATTGACGAACACGTCCATCATTCAATGAATTTTTTACAACTTCATTCTCCGAAACTGAATCGAAAAAAAATGGTTATATTTTTTAATGCTTTAAGGGATTTATTTACAAATGACCCATTTCGTCCTCACCCTTTAACAACGGACAGTATTTGGAGCTCCATGAAATAAAGGAATTTCAATTATGTACGGGCATAACGGTCCTGAAGTTAAAATTAAATAAAACTTACAATTTAATTACAGCATCGCGTGCACTTGAAAACCCAATTCGTCCGCTGGCAAAAATCTCTCGAGTGGCTTTCAATAATTTTTTCCACTGTTCCCCTGAATTTCGACCAGAGAAGTAAAAGCGAACGCAAAAACGGAGGGTCGCCCACTTGAAAGTCTGGGGCTTCAATAAATGCCCTTTAAATGTTCCGTTTGCTATATGACGAGAGTCGATAGACATTCGGTGAGCGGCAGCAGCCTTCTATACTCGTAGCTGTCCTACAGACAGCCAGTGTAATCACTTGCTTGACAAAGTCTTGCTGTTGAACAATCAGTTATATAAGCTTCATTGTTTTGATTGTGTCCATTGAGTTCGCTGACAGCCAATAAGATTTATGATTGTGATAAATAAAGTGGCATCTGTCATGGAGAAAATTATTTATTTATTATAATTAAAGAAATTATTTACTTTTTACAATCATTTGTTGCTTTAGTATAAATTATTATTGAAGCCAAACTTCTTTTTACATACCTTTTTTGTAAAGTGCTTTAATTCTTTTTTTAAAAGAATTTGAGAGAAAAACGAGCAGTAGATATCTCAGATTTTGAATTTAAACTAAGCTTTTGCTCAAAATTTACGGTAGCGTTCCATATATCGGTTTTATAATCAACAACGTCCAACATGTGAGAGCGATAAAGCATAAAACTTTCAACGCGCACGTTATATTTTCATATGTAGTAACCACCTACACCGTATTTTATTAATCCGCCTTCGATCAAACAGTGCACACCCATAAACGCTAAATAAATTCTGTAAACTCGCCAGACGCACATAAAGTTCAAATAAAAATCTTGAGGTACAGAAAAACTTATTATTCCAGGTCAGACGGCGACTCGCCTGGAGCAGCAACCGGAGTTCCTCGCACCTTTGGAGAACCACACCGTCATCCAAGGCCGCGACGTCTTCTTTACCTGCGTCGTTAATCATCTCCAGTCTTACAGGGTAACGTGTAATGCGTAAGCAGTCTTGTCCCGACTCTTCCTTGAGTTTGCCTTACGTTTACAACTGCTTATTAACGGAAACGAGAGCTTAATTAATGCTTGCGCCGGGAAAATTGGCCAAGTTTCCGTTGGGCTGCTAATTGTGATCCTGTGACTTTTGAAATGCAATTCGTTGTTGACTTACAGAACGGAACACAATTTACAGTATAGTATTTGAGCCTGGAATAGAGAAAATTTTGAAATGGATTAAATTCTTATTAATTTTTCAATGTGCAGCATCTTAATTTTATAAATTAAAAAAAATTATATTTTATAATTATTACAGTAAAATAATTTAAGTAAGATAATGGGTAAATGCTGGATTAAGAAATTAAAATTTCTCTTTAAAGAAAAATCCTTTGCAAACGTCGAACGAACAATTTTTCTCTAAAGTTCGACTCGAGCTGTGGGAAATTAAAGTGACAAAACAACTCGGTTTACAAAAGGTGAGAATTACCAAAAAATGCAGCCGCCCTTAAGTGCGCCGTGGACACGTTCAGTAGGGCGACGGTGGCAATTATAAATCATGTGCCAGACAAATTTTGAAAATCTTTTATTACTACAGACGCTCGGAAAAGGTCCATCAATAAAACCCTAACCTTTTTTTCGGAATTTATGAATTTCTACTTTGACACACTTCTGTTTTCTAACAATAATATCATTAATCATAATTACATTAAAATGTTATATTTATTATTTATATTAGTAATATAATATCTGCAGTCTAAATTTTCATGAAAATAGAATAGTGAATGCATAATTTGAATGCAAGAGTAATAAAATAGATACATTATATTCCGCAGCTTATGAAAAGTTCGATTTAATTTGCGAAATACAATTGAGCTTGCACCTTTATTATTGTACTTTTAATTTTTTTTTGTTTTACTCGATATAATTCTTATTATTTTTTCCAATATTTATAAATCGAATAATTTCTTCAATACAAAAATAAAGATAAAAATAAATTTCACAAGATGCTCTGTTTAAATAATTTATTTTCATTTATAACATCCGAATAGCATTTTTTATAAATCTAAAGAAGTTAATCTACGGGAAAAATGCAATGCCTATATATAGTTTTCAAATTGCTTCGATTTACGAAATTACCTTTAAGAGTTAAATGAAATCAAATAGATTCACTTACATTTGTACGAATCACACTCGGCGACTTTGAAATGTAGATGAATGAGACTATCTCGCGTGTAAGACGGAAATCAATTATTCAGGCGAGCCTCTTTAATGCGATTTACCACGTCTATTTTCTTTTCCCGGAGGTGCTTACAATTCACAAGCCCCGTAAGCCTCTTAAAGGGTCACCTTATCTTCTATAAGCGTATTATTGAATCATTAGAATAGTGATTCGGATCTTACGAAGGCTTTTCTAAAGCGCATAGACCAATTTATATTCGGCAAATCAAGTACTCTCACTTTAGACACTTTGTTGCATCTGTTTTTACCCAATTTGAGATTCTGATGTGAATGTCATTATTAACGGAAGTCAAATTCCGGGCTTTCATATTATAAAAAAAGAAATGCGTGCTACCTATTTTAGACACAATAAAAAACATTTTGATTATTTCTTTAATTTAAATCAAATACTACGAGTTATCTACACTACATAACTACATAATCGTACCACGAGTTATCTAATACACAAATCGTACATTATCTATTACGTAATCGCTTGTAGCCTCAACTAATTAAAAGCGTCGTAAATCCCAAAAATCAGGCGTAAAACATAATTTCACGAAGAGATCCTACGCACTATATTACACTCTCCAACAGGTCGCCTGGATAAAGTCGGACTCCCGAGCGATCCTGGCGATGCACACGCACATGGTGGCTCCGAACCCCCGGCTGTACGTCACTCACAACGGCCACAACACGTGGAAGCTGCACGTGGCCGACGTCCAGCCCGACGACTCCGGCACGTACATGTGTCAGGTTAACACGGACCCTATGAGGAGCCAGGTATATGATCGACTTTAACATTACGGGCAGAGCGGGGTAGGCAGCTTACGCGCCTCGCTGATTAACATGCATTCCCCGGGGAGTGCCCTGGCGGCAGCTCGGCAGCCGGCTCGCCTATCAATTGAAGCCTCGGCATCATGCGCCCGGACGAGGGACGTCGGTTTCGCGCCCCCGAAATCGCGCCTCATACATACTAATCGGGCCCCCGCAAAGCGCGCGCGCGCGCGCTCGCCCGCTCGTCGTGTTCTGCATCGCTTGTCTTGGAGGATTGAATGAGGAGGCGCGGGATTATTAGTGCACCTTCGACGATGCGCGCGCGGATGGAAAGGATATGTTACTCGCGCTTTGTTTCGGGGGCGGTTCTTGGCCGCGGGGCGGTCGTTTCGGTGGATTAATAATTGTGATGGTTACTACAAGGAGACTGACATCTTTTTCAAATTTATAAATAGAGTAGATTAGGTTAATGAATTAAAAGACTTGTTTCAAGCGAGAATAATAAATGTTTGTCTGAATAACTTCAACAGCAACTTTAATGGAAGCTACCAATAATTTAATGAATCCCACAGTCGATCTCAAGCCATTCGTGCGAATACAAAAAAACCTGTAAATGAAAAAGCCATGGATTCTTAAAATTATTCTGAAGTAACATGTCTCCCATCCTCGATCGCATTCCCCGCGTCGGCTGACGATTCGTGCACGTAAGCGCATTGTCCTCCGGTCGGCGACCGCGAAATCGCCTAAACGGCTGCTGCGTAAACCCGTAGAGACGCAGACGCGGAGAGGGAGGGGGTGAGGGGGAGCGTCGCAAAGCACAAAGAGTGTGCCGGTAGATAAGCGCCTTTCTCTCTGTTACCCGGGCTACTTGCGGGGTACAGATCGGCCACATGAAGGTCGTGATACCGCCGGACATAATGGACCTGGACGACACGATCGACCGGCTAACGAGCATCGAGCACGGCGAGGTGCGGCTGCGGTGCCGAGCGACCGGCAACCCCAAACCAGAGGTCACCTGGCGCAGGGAGGACGGACGCAGCATCGTACTTCGTCATGACAACGCGGCCACCCTGTGTGAGTACTTTCATGCAAATGCTTCTATTGCTTGACGCGCCCGCCGAGCTGAGAGGGAAAGTAACGCGCGGTGTAGACGCTGTTATAAATTTTTATCGTGAAATTGATTTATATTTTTAATAAGTATAGATTATTATCGGATAGGATTGAACATGCTCTTCTTTCAGTCGTTTGGTTTAAAACGCAATATTACATCACGTTACATCATTAAAAGTATTCTCTGCAGAAGCGTTTCAGATTCGGAAAGCTGAAAGGTAACATTTTTATCATTCGCTCGGCGTATTGTTCAAAAAGTTTCAGATGCCATTTGCACGCATGCACTCTTCCCTCGTCCCTTATTCCGTCGGCGTCTGTTTTCAGCGCGGCATTCGTCGCGCGCGAATTTTCCATCTCGTTTGCGTAAACGCGAACGTTTTACGATTTCCCCCCATTATTATGCACCCTTCATCGATGTATAGTCATACCCGGACGCCTCGCAAACGCCAGTATATATATAATACGGCCAGACGCTGCATTTTTTTTTCTCTCTCTCTCTCTCTCTCTCCTTCCTTTCCCCGATTCTTAAAAGTGAGACCGAGATTTTTCGCGCGTTCGAGTAAAAGCCGGCTTTTACGAGGTTCCCATCGCCTAGATCATACTGGAGTTTAGGCGACTTTAAAAAACAAATTCGTAGTTGGGAGCACGTATGCAAATAAAATTTGTCGCGCACCCAATTCCCGAGTCGAGTATACGCTCGGCGGGAAAAATTTATTTTTAAATTGAGTCTTATTTTTCCGGAAAATTAACGAAAACTCGGCGCTCGCTCGAACAAATTTAAACTTCCCCCCCTCGCGCGTTTGTGCGCGTAACGAAAAAGCAAAACAGAAATTAACTTTATTATCCCCTCGTTATATCTACGGAAAATCTGCAGTTAGTAACTTTAACGCGGGCAAACAAAACTTGTAAAGCACGCTCGATTAATTCATGCGAACGCACGCCGGTGAAAATTTGCGCGGGGCAAGAGTTGCGAAAAACATAAGCTCCTTCGCACCACGATTATGATAATGCTTATGGTTATCCGTACATGTGCCGATGTGGAGGATCGGATGGAAACGCTTAAGCCTGGTGGCGGAAAGCGGCGTAATCCGCGTACGCGGAGAAAAATTTCTAATAAAAATTACGGTTACTTTGACGGTAACTATATGGGACTTTTTGGGATTTGTCGGTGTTTTTTTTAATCAAATTAAAAGTGAATTATTATTATTCTTTTTATATTCAATTTATCTTGAGCAAATAAAAAATTTCCCGTTCTGTAAATTTTACGATGAAATAATATTTAATTATAAAAACTTTAAAAACTTCGATAAATAACAAGTTTATTGACAGAAACCCGTGCTTTGACAAAATTTTAGCCAAATTAACCAATACATCAATCAAAACAAAAGCATAAATTAAAATCCGCTTAGGCAAAATAAATAACCCTTTGATGTTTAAGACACTTATTATTCCCGCAATTTTTGCGAAACTCCCAAGCCCACGCATCCAGGGAATATAGACGTATAAAATAACGAGAAGAGACGAATCTCCCATAACTTCCCCTCATCTCTGGTGATTGATGAATGTTGACTCCGTCTCTCCCTCTCTCTCTCTCTCTCTCTTTCCGTACTCACGCACGCGTGCAGTTTTGATGGAGGGCCGCGCTCTATCTCCTTCATTGTCAAGTAGTAGTCGACGTCTATATCTGCGCGCCCATATATACATGCATAATATACGTATATATGCAGGAGACGACCGGCTTCGCTCTCCCGAGGAATTTTGCCCGCCTCGGGCTCGTTTTTCTCTATTTTTCAAGTGCCCAGCTACGTAACCGTTTATGAATGGGATAATGCATGAAAGACGTTATAGGGTACGCAGAATGGAGTGCACATTACGCGTTTCGAGGTTTTTTTTTTCTTCTTTTTTTATTGGATTAATCAGAGGTAAGCGGGTTGCTGGAGAAGCTAGTTTTTAGTTTAGAACTATAGTTAGATGGATATGATTCAAAGTTTTTGACTTTATTATTATAAGTTGATATATGATTATAGATAAATAAAAAAAGGATTTAATTCATACATCAAACTTTGATATGCTATTTACAGAATTGGAGTAAGACTTTGTAATACATAACGACAAAACCGTGACATAAACGACAACCGTAATATTCAAATATTTAAGCGGGTTTCTTTTTAAATTTTATTTTCTGAGAAATAAATGAAAACAGAAAGCTGTCATGCTTTCAATTTTATGCACTATATCTTCATTTTATTAAAAGAAAAATATTGATATATGCCTTCAATTTTGATGATTAGTAAATGCTTGTGACTTTTAAATTCTAAACATGACAGAGATTTCTGGAGTAACACAACAAGGAAAAATAGACAAACTTAAATGTAATGAAAAGCCTTACTCCGATATAAATATTAAACAGAAGTTTAACCGCAATTTCCTTTTTCTACATAATATATGGAGTCAAACAATCTTAGCGATTTAATAATTCATAACAGAAAATAAACCATTACTTTATTGACATTATTTATATAACAAACTGTAAAAACTTAAATCTTAGGCAGTAGTCGTTTATTGTATCATTCACTGTAGGATTATTCCATTAATTTCAGCGGTTCCATTTACTATCTCTGTTTGATTTTTAAGCTTCGCTGGAAAATAATTTTTATTAATACACCGTTATTTTTATCCTTATCAACAATTTGTTTGCAATATTTAAAGAATTTTAAAGAAATTATCAATGATAATAATAATAAGTTTACGGTTTCAAGACAATTAATTTGATCCATTTAATGTAATACTTACGCAGCCTGTGCTTCTCAGTGCAGTTCAAAATGCAATCAACTTTTTGCTCCCGACCGAGTGCTATAATTAATTGGTAAAACTTGATTAATTATTTTGAGAAAAGAAAAAATTCTTCAAATAAATTAGTATTATAATTATGCTGCACTTACATTTACATCCTCGTGTACATTCACGAAAATAAGTATTGATAGCCTGAGCTTTAGCATAATTTTGTTCCGAAATAGTTGAATTTTCCGAACCTATATGATAAAGTTCAAAGAATTTTGAAATATGATCTATAAATTTAGCAAAACCGAAATAAAAAATTTTTTAATACATACCTCTAATAATAACGACAAAGCAGGCGACAATGAATGCAGAAAATATAAAATATTTCATCTTGGACTATGGATTATACTTGAAATGCTAAAATGAAACTTAAAACGTTTAGACACCCTTGCTTTTATTTAAGAACTGTAAGTAATAAATATTTACTATAGAGTCGTGAGAATCTTTATTGTGTTTTTCAGTATCGCTCATGTACAATAAACAAACATATATACACTAAATTATAGTTAACGACGAAGTTTTGAAACCATTATAACAACACGTGCATGATATTGCTCACGAACAGATTATTTTTAGTTACTTTTTCTCCTTTTTTACATTTTACTTCTATAGCTTGCTGTACGAACACAAGGAAAAGCTAGGCAGTATTCTTAAATATAAAAGATTTTCTATTTCGATTTATAAAATTGCAATATCCTACATTTACAGTAGATTTTAAATAATTATGAAAATATTGGTCAATACAAATAAAGCGTTCAGTACACCAAATGTCCAAAATAACTTTATCCTCTTATTCTTCTTTCCTTATCAAACAATTATCTCCGGATATTAACAAAAAATGTTCAGTTTCCAAAGATGAAAAAACTTCCAATCTTCTTCTTTAAATGCACCCATTATTACCGAATACCTTTCTACTTCCAGACGCAAAATCGCACAAAAGCGAACACCTGCACCTGATCGGCATCCTGAGGGAGGAGATGGGCTCTTATCTATGCATCGCATCGAACGGTGTGCCACCGACCGTCAGCAAGCGGTATTACGTAAATGTTCTTTGTGAGTTGAAGGACAGAGACATTGGAAAGTCTTCTTTTTTCCGGAGCATAAGTCGTTATACCACTGCGAGACGTTGCTTAATCCCGTCTGCATCTTTTTTTATCCGACGTTCAGACTCTATTCGATTTCTTTTGCGTTCCAAGTTTCCTTGTTTCTACTGTTTGTCTTTTTATTTTTTTCGCCAATTTTTATACCAATTAATAATTGTACTGCAAAATGCATCAATTATTTTTTATAGAATATAATGGGGGAAGAGAATAAATTTAATGTTTAATCTAATAATTACAATTTTTTAATTTAAATAGTAAATTTATTTTCCTTACGTGAAAATTGTTTATCACCGATTACAGTTGAAACAAAGTTTACTTAAAATAAATCCTATAAAATTAATTTATATTATAATATTTTTTTTAGTCGAGCCGACAGTTAAAATCAGTCATCAGATAGTGGCTGCTCAATTAAATAACGACGTAACTTTGGAATGTTGCGTAGAATCATCGCCAAAATCCCTTACGACGTGGTATACAGAGTCAGGTAATTCATTTAAATAAGAGAGAATGAAATTTATAATTTTTAAAGAACTTTATATTATCCGCATTTATTAACAGTTGTCGTGATTTTCTTGCATAGGCGTAAAAGTGGCGTTGGACGAAAGATATCGATTAACTGAAAGCATGATAAACGACTACACTTACCAGGTCAACTTGACGATCCGCAGACTTCGACCGTCAGATTTTAATACATTCACTTGCTTTACGGAAAACGCTTTTGGCAAGGCGAGCGCTGATATTCAACTACAAGGTATCTAATGAAACAGAATAATTCAACTAATCATATTGTTGAAATTTATTCAATATTAGTTAGTTCTGTTCTTTCTAAATAACTAATACGTGCAAATTAAAAAAACTTCAGAATGATTGTGATTGTATAATATTCCTGTTTTAGAGTATCACCGTGTTAGAAGTACAGCATCCACGTTTCATTACGTGGGCCACAGAAAACACGTATCGAAAACTACAAACAAAAACGGAAAGGCTCATAACAGTTTAAGCGATTTCCAAAAAGTAGACAAATTTTCATTGCACGGTAAAGAGATGACATCCCTTGCCAGGAGCGAAGGGAACGAAGACAATTACTCCCATCTACCTGCTGCTTCAGGGGCGCATTACGGTTCTACAGATTTTCCAGGATTGTTTTCGTTGAGCGGGGCGAAGACGATGGTAAACGGAATCGCGTCGGTGGTTGCCACTATTTTAGTCGTCTTTGTGCGCGCGACGACTTAGAAGGCGATCAGATTTCATAATTACATTCTAAGAATTAGCATACGCCGGTAAAACATATTTTTATGTATCGTTTTTAAGATTCAGCTTACGAATAATGTTTAATCATTTTTTACAGCTTTAAAAGCATCACTTAAAAAAATGTTTGATCAGTAAATGACAACGCGGATTTATGCCTCATTTAATTCATGCTTCGAGCAAAACTTGTAATACCTTAAATTTCCCTCAACTTTAATTAATACGAAAGATTAACGAGGTTATCACGCCGCTGAAATTACAATACGTATTACTAGTTGCTGGGAGAAGCTTATACCGAGTATATTAATGCACGCAGCCTGTCGTAAATCATTAACCTTAACCAGATTTTTATGAATTTACCTCGGAGGTAAAAGTTTCAAACTGCATTTTAGTTTATTCTTTCAAAACGTAGTTTTAATGAAATTTTTTATAAAGATTATTGTGGTATAAATTTTGAAAGATGATAATAAGCGAAGTAAACTCCAATAACGAATTAACAAAACTATGAAAAAGTCTAACTCACTTCATTGCTGTTATTACTGCAATACTACTCTGATGCCACCGAACTCCTCTTGATGCTTTTTGCTCGACTTGATGCCCCTTCCCATCCTTTTTTATGGTATAGGTTTTTCCCAAACTCCAGATGGATTTCTCCCTCCCCCTTTCTTTCGTACTTTCTCTCGTAAGCATTCCTACATTATTTTAAGGATAAAATTTGTATTTTCAGATTTTAAGCTAAATATGAGAAATCAATCAATTTTTTCATTTTAAAAGATTTTTGGTTGATGAAATAATTTCAAATACGTACAGTTTACATAAAAATATGTTTAACAAGTTTTTAATGTAAAAAAAAATTTTATAAGACTGTTATATATAAATGTTAAGAAAATCAATAATATACAAAATTAATTTTTTGTAGGAAATGATAATTTTTTTTTTTTTTTATAAAAAAGCGGTTATATATATATATATGTATACTTTAATTTTTCAGCGTATCTTTATAAATGATAAAAACTTTTTTACATTTTTCTCGTTCACCTTTACTGTGATTAAAAATAAAAACTATTAATTTAGCTTACGGTTATTTCAATATTTAAATAATTCATATATTATTTTATAAATGTTTAATTAATTAATTACATTTACGTCAATAACATGACTCATTAATAAATAATGTGATAATATTAATGTTTTGCAGTAGCATTATGTTATGCAGATTTTTAACATTAACTAAACTTTTTACATTCATTCCAAATTAAAATTTCTTATAAAAAAATATGTAACAATAAAAATAAGTAGATAATTTCCACTGCCATATATTAAGTTGAAAATTGACTTATATAACAAAATAAACGACAATAAATGTTGTTTCATATGTAACGATTAATTGTTCTTATTTATAGACAGTTTTAGTTTGATTAAATATTCAAATTTTTTGTTTTCAAATTTTAATGGCGTCTCTGCCATAAGAGGTATGTTGCCGTTTCCAGGTTACAGTAAGTATACCACTGACAATTTACGTATACCTAACAGTAGCATTTTAATATTTAATTATTCGCCAATAATTATATCCAATTTATAAATAAATATTGAATAATTATTAGTAAACAAAAATCCGGTTTAGAAAATATAAATTTCCTCAACTCCAGGCATGAAACTCCAGGCCCCTCATTTCACGCTAGACAGTAGCGTAGTAAATCGAGCAATTCAAGCGTTTGAGAAAATGTTTTGTCACAGCGAGGCTTACCGGGGAAAAAAGTCACTTTTTTTTATTTTTTCATTTTTTTTTCTCTGTCTACTACGACTCGACTCCGACTCGTGCAGAACACCCTCGTTAGAAATAGCTTACTTTCTCCCTTTGTTGCACAAAATGTACTATTTCAAACGACGATTTAAAAAGAATTGTCACAAAATAGTATCGTATTTTAATTTCAAATAGGAAAGAATGAAGTTCAAAAAAATTAAATTTTAAAAATATAAGCAACAAAATTTCATTTATCTTATTATCTTTCATTTTTACATTATTATATTTTATATAATTATATTTTCAATTATATTTTCCGTAACCGAGATAAAAAACATGTTAAAATATTGCACGTTTTAATTCTATTAAAAAGTTCTGCTAAAAACTTGATACACTTTTGTATCTTGTCATCAGAATTTCATAAATACAGCTGACTTAGCAAGGGGAAAGTTCTTAGAAATATGCGCGTACCCGTCGGCTGTTGCTATTGGAATACCAACATCGTATCAGGATTCAGGAAACAGGCGCAGCGCACACTGCGCAGCTACGCGTAGACAGAAATTCTAACATGGCCGCCGCACCACTCACCAGGTAAAGTCCGAACAAAGTCATCGCGTGTTCCCGATTTCAGTGGGTTCGTTTAAGCCCGGAGGGAAGATTGGTTTACGCGAGTGTTGAACTCTCTTGTACAGGTAACAGGATATTTCCCATCTTTCAACCCAGCGAGGGTTAAAAACGTAAACGTCGTGCCCCCGATTTTCCATGAACGCTCTCATGCGTCCAGCAATAACGAAAGGATCGAAGAAGAGCAGTAGACGAAGAACGTTCTCTTCATTAGTAGCAGTAATCGAGCAGGTAATGCGTAATTTAACCTTGACTGCTCCGTCGGAGGAGTCAGGAGAAATCGTATGCTTCTTTTCTTATGTGCGCACGAATGTGTGCATTAACATATCTCGTGCAATGAGGAGAACATGGATTATCTGTATAAACAATCTTGTTCGCGGTAAAAACTGATGTAACTCGGAGTAATTAAAGGCGCGGTGGTATAATATAATAATAACAATGACTGTTCAATTTTCCCTATTTAACTTATTATTAGAGTATTGTGCACGTACAAGGCTAGTATGACCTTTTTTTAGATTAATATTTTTTCAGCATTTTTAAGATATACATATTTGTATTTCAATCTGCTTCTTGTTTATAATCACACTTTGATAAAATAATACTGTATATTCATTGAGTACAAGATTTTATTTGATTATAACAGTGTCAGCTCTCTAATTTTCCATTTACTAAAGTTTGTGTATTTATCATTGTAAGGTATTTTCTGTTCTGTTTTACTGTTATTTCACTATTTAAAAATTCTTTTGCCATAAATTTTTGCAATTAATATTTATTTTAACTAAAAAATTAATATATCTGATACAAGGAATGGGGGTATATTAAAAAATTTCTTTGATTGTTTTTTCTTCATACCATCATGCTAAGTTGAAATTTTTTAATCTGAATTTAATAATATTAGTAGCTTTTTGAGGTTATGAAAATGAACCAATTTGAATCCCTTAATACATTGTTTATGTTTCTCATCATTGCAGTGAGATTTTCACATTATATTTTTCTCAATATATATTCAGTAAAATATTGTACATGTAATGAGGAGGAGGAGGAATGGCCAGCGATCTCTCAAGTGGCTGCACAGAAGTCAACGAAATCTTTGATGATGAAAAGGAAGAGGGTGAAATATCTCTTGAAGATGTCAGTTCATCTGAAGAGGGACAGCTCTATAAATATAATCCAAGAATTAGTGGAAAATGTCCATATTGCTTGTCAATGCCACATGCCACATGGTGCAGAAGTTTGACAGTTAATAAAAATAATATTAAACGAGGTAAGCAGTATAATTTGTAATTTTAACTACTTTCAAAAGTTGATCATTCCTTCTTCCAGACAAATCATCTAAATTAGTAAAATATTAACGTTTTATAAATTTTTATTTGATTTTCCATGTTGGTAAATGCAATGAAAGTAGTTATGAAAATTTTAAATAATAATATCAATACAATTACTTGTCTTAATATCTTTTCAATCATAGAGCAGAAACATTTTTCCTTTGTTCTTTACCATTCTCCTAAAATAATTTGCAATGTTAGCGCTATAATTCCATACATCTTTCTCTACATCTTAAAACCCTTCACCCTATTATTCCAATTGCTAATCAAGTCGTAGCACACCATGTTATTGCCAAAGATTCAGGGCTGCAAGGAAAGGAGAATCGAAACAAATACCGGAATTATTCCAAGGACAGCCCACTATGTATTAGCAGCCAACTCAGCACTGGTTCTACCACCATTCCCACAACGAAAGGCATCAATGGTATTCCATACAGTACATTGCAAGAGAAAAACGATGATGACAACGATTTGGTGCCTATCTCAAGCGATAGCGACATGGAGCTCGTGGGTCTGGACACGAAGCCGGAGAAAAAACGTCACCGAGCCCGAATACGGAAAAAACGACGAAAAAAGTCTACATCTCCGCTTTCCTTGTCGCTGTCTCCATCGTCTGTTGACCTCGCTATTAAGGATTCGATTCACAGAGTTGAGACTACAAGTCCCATCGCGGCGGACTCCAAAAAGGAAAGTAGTCACAAGAACCACCGTCGATCACCCGAAAAGAAGAAGGTTCCTACCTCTAAGGCTTTGACACCAACACGAAGACATAATCGAGTTCCCGTCACTAGAATTCGTGCATCACCACATTTGAAGAGAAAACTGAAGTCACCGCTGCGAAAGACATCTCCTTTGAGGCCTTGTAAATTATTAACGAAAAAAACGGTACCAGTTACATCGGACAGTCCAGTTACACCTCTCCTGCAGCAAAAACGTGCCAATTTTAGCAAACTGCTGAAAAAAGTAAAACTTTTGGAGCCTTTCAGATTGAAAGAGAGTGGAACTTCGTTGAAAGATAAGCTTAGTAATATCATCTGCAAAAAAGGCCAAGTAACATCTAAGGAAGAATTCAATAATAAAGATGTTTTATGTTTGACCTCTTCCAAGGAGGAAGTAATCGTGATTCCACATGAAGAAGTAGAAGAAGAAAAAAATAAAGAAAAAAAAGAAAAGGAAGAAAACATTAAAGAAAAAAAAGATAAGGAAGAAAACGTTAAAGAAAAAAAAGATAAGGAAGTAAAAGGTAAAGAAAAGAAAGATAAAGAAGAAAAGGGCAAAGAAAAGAAAGATAAAGTTGGAAAAATCAAAGACAAGAAAGGCCCAGAAGAAAAAAATAAGGTAGAAGCTCAAAAAAAGGTTTCAAAGAAAGAGGAAAAGAAACCAGTTGAAAAGCAAGCAAATAAAGTTAATGAAAATAATAAAGATGATGAAGAGGATCTTGTGATTCTGCGGCAAATAGCTTTAGAAACTAAGCACAAGAAAGGTGTTTTACTCAAACCTGAAGAAATAAAGACTGAGCCTGTCGACCAACCACTACCACCACCATTAACGCCACCAATTTCATCAACTGAATTAGAAGCTCAATTAGATATAGAGCCTGAGCCAGAGACTCAAGTTGATTCTCAAAAATTACCTAATTTTTGTATGGATGATAATGACGAAGATTTGGAACTACGCATGATAGCTCTGCGTTCGGCTGTTCTGAAAAAACATCGCACGCGCATGCAGTGTGGCAAGAAAAAGAGGAAAAGACCAAATTCGCCTTTACCTCGAATAGAAAGTCCTTTCACTAATAGTTTTCTTGAAGACTTTCCTTTTTTAGCTGAGATTTGCAGTCCCACTTCGCCTTTAAGTTTTAAAAAAGATATTTATTCAACCGAGGATATGGAGCTAGACTCAGACATAGAATTAGATAAGGAAATAGCAGCATTGAGTGAAGGGGAGTCACCGTATTCACCGACTGATGAAATTAACAATCAATTAGAAACCAATATTGAAAGAAAAGAAGTAAATATGAGTCTTTATTCGCCTTCAAATCCCACAGATACTCCAATGGGAATTGGAATTCCTAACGATCCAGCTTCTAAAAATATCATGGATGGTAGCTTCCTTGAATTCACTAACCAAGAGTCAAGACCATACTCGCCAACTGATCTCACCATTTATGATCCCGACTTGCCAGGTGTGCATTCGACTGGCTCGAAAACCGCACCTCTTCAACCACCACCGCTACCACCCTTAAGCATGTTTCAACAGCCAATGCTACTTGGCTGTACACCAAATCTAATGGGTCCGTATGTAGATCCGTCTGTACAAATGGTTCCAACACCGATGAATAATTTCACAGCCATGCACCAGTCAATTAATCCTCTCTTGATGCCAACACCAGCTGCCGCAGCTCCGCTTTTCACTTATCCAACAACCCCGCAAACTACGAGTCTAGGTGTGAACGTATCGCCAACAGTAAGCCTAGGTATGAATGTATCAACTGCAACGAGTATCAATATGAATATATCGCCATCAACGAACTTGGGTACCAATATCCCTACGGTAACGAATCTAGGTATGAACACTCAAGTTTCAACGAACTTAAATATGAATTTATCAGCAGCAGCAAGTATGAACGTTTCAGGATCAACAAATTTAAGTGTAAATAGTCCTACTCCAATTAATGAGCATCATCAACAGACAATCAGCAAAATTGTAAATGAATCTTTAGATAGTTTCGGTGAAACAGATATCGATGGTAGCCCTCTTGTTCCTATAGAAAAAGATGCTAATCATCATTCTTCGTGGACAATTTTAGGTGAACCTCTTTATCTTCACAATATGCATTCTATAAATAATACGAATAGATATCACGCACCTCCATTCAGGCAACCTCATCTTGTTTCCAATATGCAACAAATAAAACCAGTGAAAAATATTCAGTCTGGGCAAGAACATGAAGGCTTGTTTAAAAATGCAGAAATGACACCAGTTGATCTAAAAAATAGTAAATGTATAAACAGTACACACTTTAAGCCAATCAAGCTAAACTCCCCACCTAAAAAAAGTGTGACTGGGCAATCAGCAGCTGTTTTTAGCCAGGAACCCGAAAAAGAATTCACCGAAGAACAGTTGCATGTACCAAATCAATCAGAAAACTCAAGGGTTAAAAGGAGGTCGTCGACGACATCATTGCAATCTTCAAACAAACGAAAGCGTAAACGACGCAGTTCTTTGAGAAGAAGTAATTCAATATTATCATCGAATGATGAAGATAAGGAAATGAAGAATAAAAACGATGCTAAGAAACAAAGTCGAAGTCAGTCACCTTTAGACAAGAAAAGAAGAGGCAGCGTTGAAGATGATGAAGAAACGCTCAGACAAATCTTGTTAGCTTCACTGGCTAAGAGAGTTAATAATCAAAAACAGCCAGCTACGGTAAATTCTCAGGAAACTGAGGTGCCAGGAATGAAAGTATTAGACAAGTCTGAGAATTCGACTTTAAAGGCAGACACTACTAATAGTTCTCAACCAAAAAAAATCTTAAATGCTTCCCTATCGCAAAATCCAGTCGCATCGTCAATTCCATTAAAAAAGACGACAACAGTTACAAATCCGCTTACAACTCTATCTACCCGTAAAATTGTAAGAAAAGCAAATATGATTCCAGCTTCAACAAAAGTGGTAAACAATGCCAAGCGTTACCAAAATTTATTGCTTCAGCGCAAACTCCAGCAACAAAAAATCTCGCAGATTACATCTTCGAAAAGTCGCTTTAAAATAAACAATAATATTGGAAACAATAGTACTCAGGGTAGTCCAAAGTTGGTAAAAAAAAAACCAGAAATGGAAAGAATTATCATAAATCTTAATGAAGATACTGAAAGTGAATCTGATGCCGAAGAAGCGAAGTTGAAACAAAGTCCACCTAAGCCAGTGAGACCGGTTCTAAACATACCTACAACCGATTTTGAAAAAAGCCTGGATCATTTTTTAAAAGATTTAAAAGCAAAACATGATAAATCTTCAAAAACTAATGAAGTCGTGTCAAAATCAACAGTGTCTCCAAGTGTTTCTATAAAAAACTTACCACCTCCATCGGCTCCACCTGTTACTAAAGCCGTGATTACTGCAGTTACTTCAGGAGTTATTTCAACTGTCTCAACTGCATCAAGTGCTGGAACTTCTATTGTTACGACTTCAGTTACCTCTATTTCAAATATTACAGCTACTTCGGTTAGTACTGCGTCAATCGTTGGAGCTACTTCAAATACTGGTAATTCAATTGCTACAGTTACTTCAGATACTGCAGCATCAACTTCGATAACGCCGAAAACAACAACTGTAAATATTACAGCCGCAGTGGTTGCTCCAAAATTAACCAATGAAAAAATTGTCAATACGAAGAGTACAAAGACTGATTTTAAATTATCAAGTTCAATTGCTACCCAACAGGTAATTTAATTTATTTCGTAAAGTTAAAACAATAATTAATTGCCTTTTATTCACAGGTATTAAAACATTTACCTATACCACAACAAGAAGAATATCGACGCTTAAAACAACAGTTATTGGAACGAGAGAAGCAACTTCAAAGGGTAAAAGAATCAATAGCTACCTCAATACTTCCTCAAGCGCAACCTGCAAATGAAAAAATGATTAATTCGTCATCTAATTCTTCAATAACGCCAAGTTTATTAGCTTTATCTACGCCAATATCTGCTTCGAAATCAACAGCGGCAATCCAGAGTTTAAGTCAATCTAAAGATGTTTCAAATAAAACACTTTTGAAACCAAACACGGATGCGCTTAAGTCACCGATTGTGCACACTGCCACTAAAATTGTTCATTCTGCGCCTCATGCCACTGAAGACAACACCGCTATAAGTAAAACTATTAGTAGTAATTTAGCCACAAAAAATAATGTTAATTTATCAAATTCAAAACCTACAATAATCGCTACGAGAACAATTGCACAACCAGCAGTATTACCTTCAAAGTCAAATGTCCCGAACGCAAATAAACAACAAACAGTGCTGCTTAGTAAGATGAATGATGCCTTAAATAATCAAAAGATGCAAATTACAGCTGTTGCACAAAAAGTTTCAAATTTAAGGATACTTACAAAAGAACAAATTAACAATAAGACTTGTAGCGTTCAACAGACTATTTCTTCAAAGGGCTCTGTTTGCACGGACGATTTAAATAAAGTAATGCCAAAAGTCGATGCTTCGCAAAAAACTGAATTAAATAATGTAACTGTTGGAAAGAACTGCGCAGGCATAGATAAACCATTAAGTAAAAATTCGCAGAGCAAAGGAGAAAGCCCGTATTCAGAAAAAGTTAGTATTAACAAATCAACGCAAAGCTGGGAGGATTTCAAGCAATTTGTAAATAACGAGGTGGAGTCGCTTACAATTTTGTCAAGTGATGAACAAAAGAAAATTCTTTCAGAAACGGAAGAAGAATTGGTTAAAAAAAGGTACTTTTATAACGAAATATTAAGAAATTAAAGATTATATTAGGAATATGAAATCACCGAACGCGCAAAATTAATTTATCCTTGGTATAATTTAAATTTTTATTTTGTTTTAGGCATTCAGTGCTGGATGATATTACAGAAATGTCGGGTAGTCTTCGACAATGGGAAATAGAAAGAGATATGCAGGATTTGTTGTCTGCAGAGGTAAAAAATCTTCGAGAACAGTTGAGAAAAGCCGAAAAAAAACTGCAACAACAAAAAAGTAAACTTAATTCTATTCAACCTAAAGTATCTTCTTACCATGAAAAAGTTAATACTGGCCGAAAAGAATGCTTTAGATTATCTAAAATATGCAATGGTCTTGGACAACAAGTTATCGGGCCTACTTATAGGTACGTAATGATTACACTCTCTTTCATCACAAAATAAATATTTATATATTAGATAAAAAAATCTTGATATTTATATCTAATATATATTTACTACTTTACTAAATCATTTAAAAAATTAAGTCATCATGAAACGTAATTTTTTTAATTTTTCAGAGTTCCTACTGCAGCAGCAGAACTTTTAAATAATAGAATTAAGGAAGTTGCTACTCATACTCAAAAATTGAGAAATAAAAAAACTCAATCTATAGAAAGTATAAAATCCAACTTTACAAAGACTGATAAAGCAAAATCAAAAAATAATTCCAAAACTAATACTTCCATTTTAAACCAAAAAGAATCTAATTTTAATAAAAAAATTAGCAATTCTGCATCAGAATCTGCTAATATTGATTCAAATGTTATTAGAGAAAATGTCGACATTTCTGTAACAGAATCGCAATCGAAATCTAATAACTTAAATAAAAAATTAACTGATACAAATGTTATTCAAAAGGAAGTCGAAATTCAACAAATAAACACAGATTCAGAAACTCCAAGTGTTCGGAAAACAAATGTAGATAATGGAATTTTAAAATCAGGAAACAAATCTTTAACACATAATTCAAAATTAAATACAATTTTAATTACCAAAAATAATTTTAATGAATTATCCAAAACTAATTCACCAGATAGAATTTTAAAAATAGAAAATATTTTAAATGAAACTTCAAATCCACCAGAAAAAAATATTATTATTGAAAACGAAGAACCGTTATCAAATTCGTTATTAAATCCGGTTTTAACATCTAATAATATGTTCGAGTCGGAACACGAAAAACATATATCTAATTTATCTAATTTAAATAACATAAATAGTTTCTCCGGGAATAGTGAAACTTCTTCATTAAATTGTGAAAATTCTTTAGTAAATGTTAAAAATGAAGATTCTAGAAGTTCATTAAATTTAAATACAGAAAATTTAATTTCAAGTGAACTAAATAATATTTACATTAAAAGCGAACAACCATCAGTAGGTGCAATGATTGAGAATGTGATAATTAATGAAGATATTGTTATTAAACTTGAGTCTGATCAATCTGATTTAGAATTAAATCCTGCAAACGACACTGAATTTGATAATACTGCATCAAAATCAAACGAGAAGTTAATAGAAGCTGAAGTTGAAAATTTAAGTAAAGAATCCGCAGTAATGCCAATAAATCCTGAAGAATCAGCGGCAACAGCCAATACTGAAAATAATTCAAATTTAAATAATTCAAATAAAATATTGGTTTTAAACAGTGAACTAAATATTCAAAAATTAAATTTCAAAAAGAATAGCACTTCAGAAATCCTTAAAAGTGTTGAACATTCCACAGTTACAAAAGATACTTTATCAAAAGTACAGAGTACAGTTGAAAAACCAAAAGATGTCACTCAACGTAGTCGCCCAACAATAAGAGTAAAAAGCTTTGAGCAGCTTTCAAAACATATTGAGAACACTCAATCGAGAACGCAAGACCATTTAGTAACAAAAAAGAAAGCTGTTCAACCTTATGAGTCAATTTTAAAGCACTTTAATGTGCCAAGGTGAGCAAATTAAATATCGATAATTTATAAATTTTTAATAATTTTAATATTTTAAAACGGTCACTCATAATATTTTACTTTTCTTTAAAATCTTTGAAAACATTTTCTTGCAAAAAGATGAAGTATTTGCATAAAATAATATAAATTATAATTTTTAGCTTTAAAAAATGTATATCTGATTTAGAAAAACACATACACTCTAAAAAACTTTTTTATTATTTTTCTGAAAACGTGTAGAAATAACAGGACCGATGGAATTCTTTGCCCATATCAACTCATGGGCACGTGCAGCGATGCCAGCTGTCAGTTCATACACCAGTCCACTAGTCATTCAGAATAAACTTTAGTGACTAAGGCTCCTCGAATATTTTTTATACGTAAGGTGGTTCGAATTTGTTGATAGGTGTGACAACACTGTTATAAAGCTATTTTTAATTATTTTAATTAGATAGATTTTTTTTATTACGAGACCAAAGTTTAGAAACGTTTAAAATCTAATTATAGTAGAGTAATCCTTTTAAATAATTCTTCATACATAAACGTATTTCATTAATACAAATTTCTAAAACAAACTTTAAACATTTCTAAAGTTGTATTTTTGAATGTAATTTTGAAAAACACATGGTGTTAATATTAGTAAAACATTCACTATATTAATATTTTTAAATAGTTCACCAATGATGAAATGCTTTCTATTACTTAACAGAGGGAATGTGATCATGTCTTTGATTTCAGGTATTTTATGAGAAGCTTGCCGAGTCCTGTGTTACGAATCCGCAAGGATGTCTCCCTTTTACAGCAACTTTGAAGATTGGTAAGTTGCCTTCGTAACTCACAGGAACACTTTTATAGTGATTTACTATTACCATTTAGATCACTATAAAATTTTATGTCGATAAAATTTCGGTTTTTTCCGGATGATTATTTTTGTTACCGCTTTCACGTTATTTTTCGTTCGAAATGCGCAATATAAATTAATACTAGGCAATTTATTACATTTTTTTTCTTAAGTTTTTGTCGCGTGTAAAAATATATAAATATGTAAAAAAGGAATCTAATAGTAAGGAGTACAAATTGTTCACCATGTACATATTTTATAATATATTAAGAACGCAAGATTCTTTAAGCTCCTGAAGTGGATGATTTGTCAAAAGCACAAGTGATGATGACTTCAATTAGTGTGTTTAAAAATACATAAATACCTCATAGGAGTTAAGTAAGAAAGTGTACGTGTAAAAAATAAAAGTTAATTTTTTTTAAAAAAATGGACCTTGATTTTTTATTTCATACTACCTTAAATATAATTCTTTTCCTAATCCTTAATATTATTCCTTTAAAGATTAAACACTTTTTAATTTTAAAATAATATCACACGATTTTTTGTGCAAATAATATTCTTTATTCGAAAAAATTTTATAAAAAACAGCAATCGTACATCACGAAAGAAATATTATTTTTTCCCGTATTCACCCTTTGGAAATTCCGCGTCTCTATACCATGGCATAATTTTCCTCTCTTTCCAATCATCCCACTGTTCAGTCCATGCATTGGGACAAATTTGTTTGTATACATCCTGGAACCACTGACATTCTTCTTTACCTTCGCCTAGCAAGTGTTCGCACTGGTGAAAATCGAGATACATCACGTAACATCGATGCGTCTGATTTTGTTGCTGAAAACTTTAAAAACTATCATTACTTCTAATTATCATAACCATATAAATTAAGTTATTGAATACTTTGAAAATTTACAAATAATGTTTTCTCTATTGAACACATCTTATAACAGATAATAGAATTAAATACGTTTCGTAGAAACCTGACTTTATAAGATTGTAAAGTTATTTTCAATTTACTTTTTCGTATTAATAAATTATACATAAGTAAAGGCTTACAAAATAAATAAAGGTTTAAATTGTAATTGTTAATTTTAAAAGATTGAATAAACAAAAAGTACTATATGTTATACTTTTTATTACAATAAAAGGAATTTTTATTTTTAAGAAATGTAAAAATTATTTAATATACCGGGGATCAAGTCCAGGACTTTTCAAAGTCATTGAGTTATCTTTCTTGCATTTATCTTTTTTTTTATTTGCAACTTCTTTAAGCTCAGTTAGATCGTTTCTAAATCCCGCTATTCTTGATGTTTTCTTAGATTTTGTGTCGTTTGACTTTAAATTAGACATATTGCCAAAAGGTTTTTAAAAAAAGATTTATTAATTTTGAAAAATAGAGGTTACATTGACATGACAGGTCTGTTAATTATTTTCTAATAATTGTTTTTGCATTTATCTTCAAATTTATAGATATTTAAGTTAGGCCTTTTGTTTTATGACTAACTTCTGTTAAGTTAGTTAGCACCTTTTGTTTTATGACTAACTTCTGTTAAATATTTATTATAAATAATAATAAATAAATTTTTTTTTTATTATTACGTATAACGTAATGCCTTTTTAATTCTACCTTTAAAGAATCAAGTTACTTTTTCAGGCCCATTTTTTGCAATAATTTTGCATCAAATACATGTATTTGTTAAATAATTTTTTTATTGTATACAATTTTTATAATGATTGATAAAGAAAGTATTTGGTGTCGAAAGCAGATTCGAAACGCAAAGTAGTTTAGTGATCCAATATAGTTATAGAGATAAAAAGTCATACTGAATTTTACTAGATATAACTGTATAGCTGAACACAGATGCCGTAGTCCGTAGTACAGTACCGGACGTTGACTGATGCGATGCGAGCAAAGTGTACACAAGAAAGAGTTGTCTGAAACGAAACGGCTGTGCTGCCACGTCAAAAGATACTATAAAGAAATGTCGTTAAAACATGGTTTATAATAATTAATTTTTGCATTTTTTTATTTGCATTAAAATGACCCTCGAGGCACTATGGCTATATTTTCTGATAATTATTCTAACGATTATATTTTTGGTAAGTATTAACGATTGCAGAGGTTATATTTTGCTCAAATATAGTTGGAACTTTAAATGCATATAATTTAAAATCTGGATAAATAATTATAATTATAATAAAATTTGTTTATTGTAGATTTGCATAACAATATTTGTACTATGCAAATATACAGAACCATACCCCAAAGTGCATCGGTACGAAGAAGAAAGATATTTTCTTGACCCTAACACAAATAAAAAGCATGCCTTTCCTTCCTTAGAAGATGATTGGAGTATAAATATAAGTGTTATTGTTCCTGCATACAATGAAGAAACAAGATGTAAGATTACATAAGTTTTATAAGAGTTCCATTAATCACTAAATAATATTTTTTACTTAAGGTATTATTCAAGATCATTGAAATAACTTTTCACAACTTATTTTTTAGTGCCACCTATGCTAGATGAATGTTTAAATTATTTAGAACAGTTTAAAAAGTCAGGTCTTTCATACGAAGTAATTGTAGTCAGTGATGGCAGTAATGATAAAACTGTTGAAGTCGCACATTCTTATGCTAAAAAGTATGATACTGTAAGAGTTTTAGCTTTAATAAAAAATAGAGGTAAAGGTGGTGCTGTAAGACTGGTTAGTATCAAACTATTTATTTAGAATGCTTTTAAAATATTTTGTTTTTAAACTTAATTTAAATACTTTTATTTCTTTAGGGGATGCAAAGTGCTAGAGGTGCCGTTTTACTGTTTGCCGATGCTGATGGTGCCACTACTTTTAGAGATTTATCAAAATTAGATGAAAGCCTTAAAAGTGTTCTAGGATGTGAGTATTTTTAATAAAATTCTCAACATAAAGTTCTATAAGGGTATATTTAATGATATTTCATTACACATTTTTATTGAAAAGGTTAAAAATATTGACATTCAAAACATTTTACAAAAAATAATTAATTATTATTATTTAATTATTTTATTTTAAACAAAATTTTGTTTAAATTTCAGTTGATTACATTCAGTCACCCGATAAAGTTTCCCTTTCTCATGCAATAATCTGTGGCTCAAGAGCTCATCTCGAAGAAGAAGAAAAAGCTAAACGGTCTCTGTTTCGCTTGATGCTCATGCATGGTTTTCATTTTCTTGTATGGTTTTTCTGTGTCAAGAGCGTCCATGACACACAGTGCGGCTTTAAATTACTGACGCGTGAATCGGCGCGTGTTGTCTTTACAGCCTTGCATGTTGAACGTTGGGCCTTTGATGTTGAGATGATTTATATTGCTGAAGCTCTACGGATTCCTGTAACTGAGGTAGCTGTCGAATGGAAGGAGATTGAGGGTTCAAAAATTGTACCTGTCTGGAGCTGGCTACAGATGGGTAAAGACCTAATCTTAATCTCTATGAGATACAAGTCTGGAGCATGGAAAATTGCAAGACCAAAACGAAACTAAAACAATGTGAATATTTTTTTGGTGCTGAATATTTGACTATGTTAGAATTCCAAAATCAATTTTCATAGTCTGTAATGACTTAATTGCTTAAAACATCTATAAAAAAATTAAATATTTACTTTTTCAATGACAAATGCATTTATTACAAATAAATATAATGATTGCTTTTAAGACTGCTTTTCTTGTTAAAATACATTATTTACTAGAATATCTTTAAATAATGCTTTAATGAAGTCTTTTACTTTGTTCGATAAAAAGTAGTAAATTTGGATGAATAAAAATCTGATTTTAAATATTGTAGTATGTACATAAAATGTATACTTAAACTTAAAATAATTTGTTATGAAAAATGAAATCTTTATAATTTTCTTATATATTTTTCAATAATTGTTTGAATTTTTATTATTGATTGTATTTGCAAATTCTTTATTGATAGGAATAATGCAATATTGTAAATAAAAGTACTTTTTAACAATTTTATAAATACAGTTACAATGTATTTAATAAAAAGTATATTAATAAATGATAACACGAGATTATTATAATGATTTTATTAATTAAATCTTTACTTAATGCTTAATGCGATTTTCGGTTTTTACAGTTTGTATATACTAATTAAATATTTTCAAAACACTCAAATACAAATAATTTGAAAAATTAAAAAAGTGTTGAAAATGAATGTACATATAATTCAAACTTTTTGAAGTTTTGTTTGTAAAATATTATTTGACAATAATAAAAAAATATAATATATAATTATAATATTTTAAGCGTCGATAATAAATTTTATCCAAATCACAAATAACGTTAGATTACCGAAGCGCAGTCTTGTTGGTTATTTCGGAACTAACAGAAGAAATTTAGGTATCTGACGTATCTGTACTCTATAGAGTGTATTAAACTTTTACGTTAGAAAAAACTTTATGTTCTAAATCATTGAATGATACATTTGGACGCAGTTGTTTATGACTCACTCTCCAGCATATATTATATACCTAATTATATATAATACTAGTATAATAAAGTAATAAATCGTTTGGTAAGTCCACCGTAAGGATAGCAGTTGAAGCAGCTGCTTCGTTGCCAAAACGGTGGCCGAGAAACGGGAGGCTTTTGCGTGATTGTTTTACATAGGAAAATTTTATTTATAATAAATACTTTGATAAATTATTTTTTAGTTTTAAATGAGAAATTTTTTTTAATTTCTGCAGAGGCAACTATAATTAACATTTATGGTTTTTGTAAAAGACATTTTAATTATCACTTTCGTAAATCCCATGTTTTATATCTCCTTCGAAAGGAAGGTAAGTTGTTCTATAGAAGGGTAGATAAACCGATCTTAAAGTTCAAAAATATACTTGAACTTAATTAATTGCTAGTGGGCAGGTGGGCAGTGCCCACTGGGCACACCTTCCCTCCACTTTTTAAAATATACCTAGAGCCTACAGCGCAGGCGCAGCTTCCCATTATGGATAATGCTGCAATTTGTAGTTTGTACAGTGTACAGTCAGTCAGTCACGGTCCATGATGGGACACGGAGTGTGAGTATAAAAAAGAAAGAGCGTCGGCTGTCGAGCTCTTATTGATTGATCATACTTTCGCAGTAATACAAATCGTTTTCACTTTTTCTGTGTCTACCGATATCTTGATTCAGACAATGCACTTTGAACAGTATCGGAACTGTAGTTTGTAAATCGAGTGTTACCATTAGAGTTGAGAAAGTTTTAGAGTATGCAGAAAAAAGGTGTGTTTCACTTGCGAACGCGGTTACCTTGAAAGCTGCAAACATAACGAAATTGGAGGTTAAGTTTTGCTTCTGGACAGTGAAGAGAACGCAAGTGACGTAGTTTGTAATTTTAGAGTTAACACCTGCTCTTTTCCTCTGAGAAGTAGCATCAACAAAGAACATGTCAGAAAGCAAAATACGTCGGGGGTGGGACGATCGCCGTGGAGAAGATTACCACTATAAGAAACGCAAGAGCGAAGAAAACCAGAGAAGGCGAGACGACGATAGTCGTTCAAGACATCGTCGGGATTCTCCCGACAGCAAAAGACCTAGAGGAAGTGATGATAGGCGAGACCGAGATTACGAAAACAGACATCGTAGGGAAGATGACAGAGAAGACAGATCTAAGAGAAACGATAAACGCGAGCGGAAATCACGCTTTGAACAGGTAAACTTGGTTATATTTAATAATTATCTAATTTGTTGACATCATAAAATTGTCTCTAGTGTATAGTAAACTATTAAGTTTATTTTTCAAATTAGTTAATTCTTTCTTTTACTTTTTTTTCAGCCCTTCATAAGACAAGAAAGGGAACCATCTCCAGAATGGGGCAAAGCTGTGAAAACTGAAAAAATTAAGATAGACAAAGAAAAACCGAATTTTCAACTGTCTGGAAAGTTGACAGAAGATACAAATACGGTGAATGGTATTGTTATAAAATATGCAGAGCCGGAAGAAGCACGGAAACCAAAACGTAGATGGCGTTTATATCCATTTAAAGGAGAAAAAGCATTGCCAGTGTTATATATACACAGGCAGTCAGCCTATCTAATGGGAAGGGATCGAAAGATAGCTGACATACCTTTAGACCATCCGTCATGTTCAAAGCAACATGCCGCACTCCAGTATCGCTTAGTTAATTATAAGAGGCCAGATGGATCCCAAGGTAAACATATAAGGCCATATCTAATAGATCTAGAATCAGCTAATGGTACTTTTATTAATAATGTAAAATTAGAACCAAAAAGATATCACGAGCTGATGGAGCGAGATGTTATTAAATTTGGTTTCAGTTCTAGAGAATATGTTGTTTTGCATGAGCAAAGCAAAGATGAAGACCAAGATGATGATGTCAAGGAAAGTTAAATAATTTTTTACAGAAAAATTTGTCTGTGTAAACATTTTTTATTAGGGAAAAAACTAAAGATATTCTATATCTTGCCTTCATTCAATTCATTAGTGGAAGAAGATTCTGGAAAATGCACACAAGAACAAGTACTGCACTTACAGATCTAATGTGCGTTGTATTGAAAAAGTGTAAAATATGATTGTACGTATGTTTTATTGTTGTACACTGCATTAATATTTTAAAGGTCATTAAATTCTAGAAGTCTATATCTGTAGATTAAATTGAAAACAAAGAATATTTTTATATGATTCTGAATAATTTGAGGATTTTGAATTATTAATTCAATTTTCTAATATAATTTAATAATAATATTTCAAATAAATCATTGCGCGAGAAACTTTGTGACAATGTATCAATATTAAAAGTTTCTCAAATACCTGTATATATGGACTGATAAACAATAATGTAATTTAGTTTATAAAAAAATAAATTAACTTAAATCATACTTGTTTTATTTATGATTTAACAACAAACCTTTCCTGTTTTATAAAAATGTATTTCGATATTTACAAAATTTTCCTTAAGCTAATAAAGTATCGATTACCATCTACGATACAAATTTAAAAGATATTTATTTTAATAAATAAGTGTACATAATAGTTTTGAATTTCTTACGAAAAATAAAGTAAAACACAAAAAGTTTCAGTATAGAATTTCATTGACAATATAATTGAATATTGTGTTACATAATTCCTATGATTTCATTTTTACGGAGTAAAAGCTTAATGTTATTCATAATATTTTATTAACTATATTTGATTCTATAAAATACATGATTTCATTAAATTTTCAATAAAAAATAATTACAAAATATGACTTGAACGTTTTTTGCAACGAGTCACATGAACATGATTCCGTTTCGTTTCCAATCGTCTTAAAACTGCAGATAAATATTATAAAACTAGCAAAAGACTCTGCGTTACAGGTCTGTCACGTTAACAGTCTCCGAGTCAATGTTTGCATAATTCGCACTCTCACTTTCAATTTGCGGCCGTAGCAAATTGAGAAGCGCACTATTGATCACTAATGGAATGTTGGCTTTGCTGCTCTGCAGACTCGACTTTGTTCTCTGTAACTTGGGCAAGGCAGTTTTGTTAACTTCAGGATTCTGCGAAGTGGAGCTCTGGGGAAAAATCACCATGGAATAAGAAACAGAGCTCGAAGTTCCCGATGAGCCGTTGCTTCGGACTTCCTCGGCATTGCTCCTCTCTGTGTTCAGTCTTTCGCGTTCGTCGTTGGCTATTTTCTTCACTCTTCTCCAGTCGCTCAACGAAGTCACCGACTCTCCGTTACCTACTAATCTGGCGTAGGAGCCGGACTGTTTTATGCCGTCTGCAGACTTGAATTTCTCTCCCAAACTGGCAGTCGAGGATCGTTTGTCCGATAAGTTTGACTTGTCGAACCTTTTTTCTAATAAATTAAGACTAGCTACCGAAGTTCTATTCCACTTTGGATTGTCGTCTTGCGCTTCGTACTTTTCATTTGTACTATTCGATTCATTTTCCGGAGTTTCTTCTAATTCTTTATCGCTACTTTTATCGTTAGAACATATCTCTACGTATCTACTTTCGCAGTCACCTGCGTTCTCCACTGCTACTGGTATCGATTTTGGTACTTCGTATTCCGCCCTCGGGTCTTTGGATTCTTCCGATTCCAAAGAGTCGTCGAGCAGCCAAGAGTATTTTGGTCCCAAGGCAGGTTTCGAGTTGTTGGAGTCTTGAAGAATAGAATGGATATTTAAATTGTCCTTAAAGTGATTCGATTTGTAGACGTTCCCTGTAAAATTAAACGATGCAGCATCAATATCATCAATTATAATTAATAGCAATAAATTTCAACGATATAATTCAATAATTTCAAAATTTACATGCACGTCCTGTAATTTTCTTAGCCCACATAACGATTATCAAACGAGTTCTCTAGTAATAAAATAGCATTACCAAGCAGTAAGTTACTCAAGAAAAAAAAAAAAAACAGAATATACCAACCGTGCACGAGAAACTGTCCCGGATTGACGGGGCTGAGGATCGAGTCCTCGGTGCTGTTCCTGAGCGCGACGATGTGCTCGAGGCAGACCTTGAAGCTGGGCCTGGCGTCGACGGCGCTCCAGCATCTGAGCATCAGCTGGTGCAGCCTGGCCGGGCAATTGAGCGGTTTCGGCAGCCTGCCTCCGGCCCGGACGTGGTGCAGCACCTCCTGATTCGTCCGCGCCTGATACGGCTGCTGGCCCAGCGAGGTGATCTCCCACATGAGGACGCCGAACGCCCAGACGTCGCTCTGCGACGTGAAGACACCGTCCACGAGGGACTCGGGCGCCATCCAGCGCACCGGCAGCAGGCCCTCGCCTTCCTGAGTAAGCGAGTTTGCGATATATATATATATATTGGGAGTACGATCGTTTTATGGGGGAGCGGTTATTCGCCTGGGGTATAAAAACTATTTGTCCAAGAGTTTAACGAGCTGATTAGCTTAGCCGGATTGAGAAAGTCGCAGCCGTCGGGAGACCTTAATCTTAAAGCGGCCTAGATTAATTTATATAGCTTTTATCGCGAGCGTCGAGTGTTACACTTGGAAAGCTCGTTCACCTGGATTCGAGATTTAATTGCCCGGGCGTTTGAATTAGAAATTCGGCGCGGCGGCCTACCTTGCGGTAATAATCGTTTTTGTAAATGTCGCGAGCGAGGCCGAAATCGCCGATCTTGACGACTCGGTGCTCCCGTTCGCGGGCAGAAACGAGGCAGTTCCGGCAGGCGAGATCTCGGTGGACGAAGTGCAGCTCCTCCAGGTAGCGGCAGCCTCGGGCCACGTCCTCGCACATCGACAGCAGGTCCTGCAGCCGCAGCGCCTCCGGATCCGTCGGCTTCAACGACCTGCTGGACACACGAAAGCTTCACGTTACCACGCACAGCGCGACATACGAAGGCTCGTTGTATTGGTTTTGAAAAACTTGCCTGCTCGTTCTTAAATAGCTTAATAAATCGCCACCGGCCATCAGTTCCAGGAGCAGTAACGGAGGATCCGTGTCCAGGCAGACGCCCAGCAGCCTGAGCACGTGCTTGTGCTGGAAGTGGCTCATGAGCTTTGCCTCCTGCAGGAACTCGTTTTTTTCCTGCGACGAGGCACCTTTTCGCAGGGTTTTTATCGCTATCGGGGTTCTCGAGCCGGGACTGTCAATGTCTTTAACTACTCCTTGGAATACCTGTTTTATAAGTGGGTTTAGATTTTATTAGATATAAAACTACTCAGGACTAAGCAATTCACTCTTATTTTTTACCTCGCCGAAGGCGCCGCTTCCGAGAAACTTGGCCAGGGATATTTGATCTCTTTGGATTTTCGGCAGCAGCGAATCGTCGCAATCTGCTTCGACCGCAGCGACGTAAAGCGCATTTGCCTCGACGAAATTCCCTCGAGGTATTTCTCTAAGGGTTGCCAGTTCGACGTTGGGTTTCGATTTTATTGGCATTTTCTTCTGGTTTTCCTTCGACTTTTTGTGGAATGCTTTTGTAAAAGAGATCATATTGTTTTTACAACGGCGAACGATATTGATTTGAGTTTCTTGATTAAAATACTTACGACAAAGGAAGTAGCAGAAACAAAGCAAGGCAATTGCAATAGCCGGAACGCTGAGACCTAAAATAAGCCCTAAATGTTCTTGAGCTATAATCATGGCTCTCATCATTTCGGTGAGATCGATCACCGAACTGACTTCGCTCCAGTTGCCAAATCCGTAATCGTTTCTGGCTCTCACTCTAAAAACGTATTTTTCTTGCATATCTTGCTGAATCTCCCACGCGTTTTCCGTTCCATTGTAAAATGGATTCCACCTGTTTGTAATGTTATACGGAATTTTTGGATCTATCGAGGGACTGACGACAGTTCCTTCCAAAAAGTACGTTAAAACTTGAGAACTCAAGGTTTTAGCTGGCTGCCAGTGTAATTGATAGTTCGAGCTTTGTAAATTTGTAAGAACCGGCGGTCCTGGAGTCGTTGGTATATCTTCTACGAAAATTTAAAACAAAAACTATAGTTATTCATATCTATCATTTAAGAAACGCATTACAGTTTAAAGCCGATGACTTACCGAGAGTCTGAAAAATGAATCTGCCGTCGTTTGGCCAAATGAAATCTTCGGCGTGATTGCGATACCTCAGAATCAATCTAAATTTGTAATACTCCTTTGCTTTCAAATTTTTTATGTGAAAAGTTGCCCTATTCTTCACCAACGAATATTTATATACAGTATGCCATTTTTCAAAGTCGTTCATGGTATATTCCAAAGTATAATTCACGACGGTATCTTTCATCGTCGTCCAGCTGATGTTAAGAGCTTCGGAACTGACGCCGCTCAGAGTCAAATTATTAGGCTCCGGAAACATTTTCAACAATGTCTCGTCGCTTTGACTGTAGACTTCCGTCAAATTTTCCGGATAAACCCTCACGTAGACCAAATATTCTCGACCGGGTAAAAGGGGTTGCAAAAGGGTCGAGGCCTCTCCGTCCTTTACCGATTTTTCGCCTTCCGGGCGAACCCCGTCGACCGGTTTGGTCGATCTCCAGAACACCTTGTAACGCACGAACTCGGCGTTCCAGATTTTCGGCGGCTGCCATCGTACCATCGCGAGGTTCGGGGTGACGGACTCGGCCTCGATGCTCTCGGGCTTCGAGGGAAGGCCCGCCGCGGTTTTCAGAACGAGCCCCGGCCCGTACTGATCGACGCCACCGTATTCCTGATCGCCGTAATAATTGGCCAGAGTGAGCTTGAACCGATACTCGGTGAAGGGCTTCAAATTTTTCGCCTCGAACTCCTTCCAGTAGGTTTGGAAGCGGATACGGTCCTCGTTCTCGCACACGTCCAAGTTGGTGCGATTGTCCGGGGTTTTTCGGCACTCTGCCACGTCGATGGTGTAGAGGGTGGCTGGCAAGTTGTACTTCTCGCAGCCGAGATAAACCGCGGGCTCCGGCAGTCTCACGGTGATGCTGGTCGACGTTTTCGAAACCTGCTGCACGCTGTAAACTGCCCTCTGAGGCATCAAGCAATCCGAGTCTGGATAGGGTTGCAAAGATTTCCCAATGGCTCTGATGCTCCTGGCGTCGCTTATCGGATACTCTTTGATTATCATGTCTTCGTACAAAGCGGTCTTATCCGTGAAGTGAATCTTGCCGGTTTCCATGTTGGACCAGTAGATATTTTTCTTGTCGGTCGTTAAAGAAGTTGGCGGCATTCCTTTCTCGAAGTCGGTTTCAAGAACTAAATTGCATATGCAGCCCTCGATGTCGGCGATGTACAATTGGCCCTCGGCGGAAACCCAGTACACAACGGGACTTTGAGGATCGGTGTTGTCGATGATGAAGACTGGCTGGATGGAGGGTCGAAAGGGGCAGGAGCAATCCTCGGTGTGGTTGAAAAATGGCTGCACGTTGTTGCCGGAGAGATCCGATTGCATGACAAAGCCGAGATTACTCGAGCTCAGCTCCATCCAAAAGAGTAAGCTGTTGCAAATTATTCGCGCGAAAGGCATTAAAAATTATATATTGCTACGCTAAAAATGCAGATAAAAGTTATATTATTCTCCTTACCCTGTCAGAGGTGCGATGTCAAGATTGACGATCCTCCGATTTCTCGACAAAATTCTCGAATATTTATACACTCCCGCTTCCCACACAGTGATATCGAGTTTCATAATATGACTGATCCCGGAGTCCTCGTAATTCGACTCGGTCCAAAACACATTTCTCGATATCCAGTCCGCGCAGAGACTCAGCGCCGTATTGTTGAGCGTCATGATTTTCGTTATATTCCTGCCGTCCACGTCCGCCGTCACCAACTCCTGCATCTCGTTTATCCAATAAATTTTCGACTCCGCGGCCAAGTGCGCCACCTCGACGGCAATGTGCCGAGTTATGGTGAGATTCCTCCGCTGATCGAGATCGATTTTTTTCACGTCCTCCATCGTTGCCACCAGCAGCTGGGGAACGGGGTTCTCGTTCTCCGTGGACGCGGATGTGGGATCGGTGTAAGGGCCGGCGCCGACCTCGGCGTAGGCGCACACTTGGAAATAATAAGTCGTGTTCGCTCGGAGATTGTGTACTTTGTATTCTAAAATTGATCATCAAAGTAATATTTATTTTATTGACTCGCTCTCCCGATAAAAATGAAAACGAAATATTTTCGAAGCAAAGAGATTTACCTAATTCGGAGACGGGAACGTTAACGGAATCGCAAAGGGGTATCTCTGCATTATCAATTACGAACCAGCATTGAACGGTAAAACCCATTACAGGGCCGTTTACAAATTCCGGCATGTTCCACCTAAGAATATTATTAGCTTAATCGTTCGTTAAAACAGACTCGACAAGAGCAACGGAACCTCGCGACAAATAATTTACCTGAACGTGATAAAATGATCAACGCGCTCGTTTATCGGATCCTTGTAGCTCTCCACAAAAATCCTCGGATCGACCGGCTGACTCGGCACGCTCTGCGGCGACCTCAAGACCTTGCTGACCCTCGGCGTCGCGTCCCAGAAATTGTAAGCCCTGACGCTCACCTCGATCAGCGAGTAGGGCAGCAGCCTGTCGGCGTTGGCGTAGCGCACCGAATTGTTTCGCGTGACGACGGGCTCGGCGTCGACGTTGATGTAGTCGGCGATCTCGACCTCGTAGAAGATCTGGCCGTAGTTGGTGTTGTTTACGGGCTGCCAAGTGACGTTGAAGTCGCGCCAGGTGCCGACGATCTCTATGCTGCTCGCGTTGATCGTCTCGGGTCGAACGGTGATTCGCGGCGGATCGGAGAGTTCGCTGGGTAAAGGTGTTCTTACGCCGAAGGTAGAAAAGTGCTTTGCGTCGGTGATGTTGGACAAGGCGGAGGTGTACCTTCTGTGCATGTCGGTCGTCAGGGCTTGGCTGGAAGAAGCGAGGAACAGAAAGCGGTGGGAAACGTACGAGAAAGTGTTGCTGATTATGCTCCGAATAGTTGATACCTGCAAAAAAAAAAAAATGAATAAGATTGTAAGAAAGGAAATATAAATTAAATAAAAAAAACGTATGCGGGAAACGCGTACCAGTTGCGGGACGATTTCGCGGTCCATCGGCAGCATATCGGCCGTCGGAGCTCGATGTAACTTGTGCTCACCGCCGTTCTCTCCAACGACCCAATACACAAAGCGATTTTCCAGATCTAACGTAAGGCCTGCAACGTGCCGACCGTCGAACGTGTCAGCGTCCTCTCCGTTACGATAATAACGTCTGCCCTCGCCGTTCAATCGAGAAACTTCGACGCTTCGGCTCGTCGCCCAGTACAGATTTGCCTCGAGAGAGTCGATGAGCAATTTGCGCACAAACCCAACCACCGCCACTGGTTCTTGATGCGAGCCGTTTAGGTGAGATCTGAGAATCTGGGGGATGGTAGGATAAATTTAGTTCTCGTTGGTCGTTAGTGGAGAAAGGGAAGTAATCGACTTACGATTTGCTTGTCCGGGTCTGCCCAATAAATTTTTTCCGTCATCCACTCGATAGCGACGTTACTCACTGAATTCGTGAACTTGATCTGATTATTTTTCTTGCTCGTCGTATTGTATTCGTATAATTTTGAATTATTCCCGATGATGAATAATAAATCTTTGTACCAAGCAACTTCTTTTATGGTAAGTAAATATTCTTTTTCCAAGTCTCTGATGTTGACTAAAGTTTTTACATTTTCTCCGATCAAGTCGCTTTGCAAAATAGTTTCATTCGACGACCATACAATGGAAACCTCGGGTTTTTTTCTGCAATGAATTTATTAATAAAATTACGCAAATTTAATTTCTTATAAAAAAAAAACACTCACTTCAACATTTGAACTTTAAATTCATCAGACCACGGTCCGTCTCCTTCCCTCGAGTAAGCCGCGATTTTGATCGTGTAGAGGGAGCCGTCGCGGAGCTCGTCGACTCGGTGCTCGGTGCTGCGAATTTCGCGTTCCTGTATGAGCTCCCCTTTGACGTCGTCCTCGACGAACAAGGCGTAGGACCAATTGCGCCAGGCGCCCGAGCTTTGATCGCTGAGAAGGGCAGGTGGCATCCAGGATATCCTTACGCTCTCGGCCAACGCCACTGCCTGAAGCTTCGTCGGGGGCAGAGTTGGTACGGGCACCGGTTGATTTTCGGGTGAGAGTACGAATAAATCGACGAAATTCTCGTCGATCCTAGGAAAGAAGTTAGTAATGCAAGATGGTAAGAGTGATTTTTTTTTTTTTTTTTTTTCAGCAAAAGTTTATTCCAATCGCTGTCAATACCTATTGAAAAGAACGTTGTGGAAGTATCTGAAATTATTTGATTCGTAACTTTCAGCCAAAATTTCTACTCCGTTCGTCCAGTAAAATAATCCGTTGGTCATAGATATTGAAGTTACGTTTTTAAACTTGGGTTGCTTCGTATTTATTCGAATGTCGATTATAACTTTTCCGTCCAATGAAACTGATTTAATGGTATTTTCCGACTGATATGCGATCAGCAGGCGTCTGTTTATATAATCTACCATAAAAGCTCCTAAATTTTGTTTCTTCAAAATTTCTTCAGGCTAAAAATATGAATTATAAATGGCGTGTTAAAACGAGGACTTTTTTTTCATAAATAAATTCAGAAAAAATATAATTTTAATGTAATGATGCTGACCTGAACATGTTTTTCTCCTTCGAGATCACTTAAATTAACTCTATAAATTCCATCTTCAGTAGCCCAAAATAGATATCCATTATAAGGATCCGCTACGAGTCTTAAAGGCTGACCGCCTAACATCACTTTCAGCCCAGTTAAATTATTACCCTCCAAATTGCATCTTGCAAGCTCCCAGAATCCAGTAGACACATTTTCTCCAGCGATGTACAAGTTTAAATTCAGCCAGTCTACCGAAAGTGCCCAAGGCCTCATGTTCGTACTATTGGGTTCTAGAATGAGATTCCGGTTCAAAGTGGCATTTGAAGTCTGATCGAAAGTTACGCGGTACAAGCGATCGGCCGAGTCGCAAACAAACAGCTGGGAACCGGAAATGTGAGTGGCAGTGTCGCGGATTTGCTCGTCCGACTCGAAGAGCAAAGATGTTTGTCCCAGTACGTCGGCGCTTTGACTCATTACCGTGTACTCGTTCGTAACTATTAAGTTTGGCTTTTCCGACGAGTTTACTAAAATATTTACGTCAATTGCATTAGAAAGATTCTGAAATTATGTTAAACTATTAAAAATCGTGTATATACCTTCTGGTTCCAGTAAAGTTTTGATGTAAAAGTAGGTGGACGGTCCTTCGCCATCTCCGTTTCTCATGGTTAAACTTACAGAATAGTTTGTGTTTGCCTCCAGATTTTGAAACATAAATGTATCTTGCGAGACGGGAATATCCTAGGAAAAATTTTCCATTGCTATTAAAAACCTTTAAATGAATTAATCTACGCAAACTTACTTTCAGTTGGAATGCCTCGTGATTCTCTTGCTGCAATCGCAGAACGTAAGAGAAAAGAGGACCGTTCGTAAATATTCCCGCTTTCCAATGCACGTAAATTCTCGAGTGATCTATAGCTAATACTCGCAGAAATGTAGGAGAAGACGCAGGTGGTCCACTAGGGAACGTTAGAATCGAAACGCTAGGATTGGAAAAAATCGGCTCGTCCTTTTCCAAAATGAACTTTAATTGAACGGCCAAGCGAAACTAAAACCCATTAAATATATAACATTAGAGTTTAAAATTTCGAGATCGAACAAAATAAATTTCTTTAAAAACAAATTTTACCCTAAATCTTGTGTAGGGCTGCAAATTATAAATGAAAATTTGATTGTTGCCATTCCAATTTTGTTTTTCGCAGTATTGCCAATCCCCCTCTGTATCCTCGTACTTCCATTGCGCAAAGTACAAAACCTTTGAATCGTGAAGTTTTAAATTTGCGTTTTCCCATTTTAGCGTGAGCGACGTCGCCGCCAACGAATCCTCGACTAGAACCGGCGTCGACGGCAGCCCGATATCAACTGCGACAAATCAAATTTTACGATTAATCATTTCATGCGTCAAAGATTCGAGCGGCCCGATCGCGACGTTATCTCACGCTTTGAGCTCGTGAGTTTTTACGCCGACTAGTGCCTTCGGGCGCGGTAAGTCAAAAAAAACAATCTTCCGCCCAATGAAGTTGCTCGGGAAGCCCGCAAAGCATCACAATCGCCCATGTGTCAAAGCCTAACCTTCAACGTACGCCCAAAGCCAAAACATTCTTCCTCCACGCAATCATAAAATCAATCCTCTCCGAGGAAATGCATCTCATCAGCTAACCGCGTTGGAACTGTTGCACAGTTTGCCGTCTCTTGCAATGTCAGAGATGGTGGCACGGCCGTACTCCTCCTCGAAGTCGGTGAAACGACCGGTCAGTACGGGCGAGACGCGCCGACGGGACGAGACCCTGAAGGAGTACGACACCGAGCTGTCGGAGTTGAAGAGGAGCTTCGACGATCGCTGGAAGCGCAACGTCCCCGCGAGCAGCCCGACCGAGGTGGCGGGTAACGGCATGACGCTCAGGGACTACGAGCGCAAGCGCACCCTGGGGACCGGCGCCTTCGGCCGAGTGATGCTCGTCAGGAGCAGAAAGGACTCGACCTACCACGCGATGAAGGTCCTCGACAAGGCCAAGCTCGTCAAAATGAAACAAGTTAAGGATTTATGCGCCTTCGCGGAAACTGAAGCGCGACCGCGGAGGAGAGCTCGTAAAATCCGCTTTACGCGCGCGGGGCGGCCGTGTTTGGCTTTCGCCGCCGGGCGTGAGATCGCGGTCGACGGTGGGAACAGTCGATGGGCGGCTCTGAGTTATGGCTTCGTAAGTGCTGGGACGCGCGATTTTCGTGGCTCGTATATATTTTGCTAAATCGCAGATGGGTAACGGCGTCCACGAGTGGATCTTGTTGTTTCTAAGCTCGAAAATTGCAGGCTCGAGAGCTCGAGTTTTAATCGTTGAATGTAGCCGCGCATCTATTACGGGGTCTCGGTCAAGCTAAAATTGTACACGCCGTTTTTTCGAAGTGTATCGATGTGAAAAGTGACGATATGCCGAAACTTGGCTAAGGAGGCAAGTAAAAATAAAAAATTAATTGCACATTAAAAATGTTTCAGGTCGAGCATACGCACAATGAGAAACGGATTCTTCAGTGCATAGATTTTCCCTTCGCCATCCATCTCGAATCCTGTTACAAGGACCACACGTACATATACATGATCATGCCCTTCGTAAACGGAGGCGAGATGTTCACTCACCTGAGAAAGTTAGGGAAATTCGACGAGAACCTGGCTCGCTTCTACGCCGCCCAAGTTGCCTTAGTACTCGAATATCTGCACAAGTGCAGTCTCGTTTATCGGGATTTAAAGCCGGAGAATATTCTCCTGGACAATCAAGGTTTCATTCGCATCACGGATTTCGGTTTTAGCAAGATGGTCGAGAACAGGGAAGCATATAAATAATATGTAATAATGACATTTTTTTATAAACCCGAATTTTCTGTTTTGCAAAAAAAAAAAAAAAATAAATAGACGGGAAATGCGCGCACTCGACAATTATCAAATAGAGCCAAGCTCGAAAAAGCGCAATAATGAAAGACTTATTAATTTTTTGCAGGACGTGGACGTTGTGCGGAACGCCGGAATACTTGGCCCCGGAGATAATTCTTTCGAAGGGTTACTCCCGCAGCGTGGACTGGTGGAGCTTCGGCGTCCTCATCTACGAGATGAACGCCGGTTACTCGCCCTTTTACTCTCACAATCCAATGAAGATCTACGAGAAAATCACCGCGGGCAAGTATCGCTGCCCGACGTACTTCACCGACGAGCTCAAAGACATTCTGAGGAATCTCCTGCAAACCGATCTCACTCGGCGATTCGGCAACCTCAAGGAGGGCCCGAACGACGTCAAAAAGCACAAATGGTTTAGCAAAATTGACTGGTTGAGACTGTACCACAAGAAAGTCCAGCCGACTTACGTGCCGATTTGCATAGGTGCCGGGGACGATAGCAATTTCGACAAGTACGACGAGGAAGAATTGAACGTGTCAACTACTAATCAATATGTCAAGGAATTCGATGGTTTTTAACGAGACTGCCATGTGAAATTCTTGGCTAATTATTATAAAAGCTGTTTTCAAGCCGGGAATTAGTCTTTGTTTTTCTAGACGGAAGAATGTATATTCCTGAACGAGGTGGTACCGCGACAAGATATTCATAAAGCTGGACGTAAATAATTCGTTCGATTCGCTATTTCAAAAACATTCAAAGATTCTGATATATCCCGGAATAGCGCGGAAGCTTTCAGGAAGCTTCCATCCAATGTTTCGAGTAGGCTGAAAGCTTCCTGGGAGCTTCCCTGCTGTGTGGATCAGAGCTTTAGAGTCCTATTTTTAAATATTCATTAAAAAGTATAAAAATTAAAATATGAATAGTATTAGATTACTGAAAGCTAAAGATTCATAGAAAAGCAGTTCCTTTTGAGTAACTAGATACAGCCGGCATAGCACTAATAATGTAACTGGATAAGGGAGTTAGTTATGTGTACATAAGTTTGTAGAATAAGAACTTTTTTTTAAAAAAAAATTATTCTTTTATCAAAAAAGTTTTAAATAAACTTGTAAATATTAAAAGAAGGAAGAATTATTGTAAATCACACTGAAATATATCCATCCTTACCTTTTAGCTGCTGATAATATTTACTCATGGCATTTTGGCAACCAATTGTACAATAAAGTTCCTTAACAGGTAGTAGTCTTTGCGTTCCATTCTAATAAATTAAAGCAAAATTAATTTCTTTCAGAATACGCTGAGTGATCGAAACATTTCGTTTGAACTTACACAAACTTCTTGGCAGCTCGAATTCAGTGCCTCTTTCCATATAATACAGCCGTTGGAGCACTGCGAAAATTTTCTTTATTTATCTTTTAGAATATAAAGTGTTTTCTAACAAAAGTTAAAATCAATTATACATGTTATCTATTTAGAATCCTACACTAGAAAACTCACACCATTAGTTCTGCATTATGTCTGTGTATAAATGCACAAAAGGCTTGTAGAGTTTTTTTGTGTAGGATATGTTTGGGTGCCTTTTTATTAATTTCCGATAATTAATAATCAAATAAAAAATGGATTGATTAATTTAAGCTCCAGTCACGCACCTGCTCATTTCGCCCCCGAGAATATTATTATTCGCTAACGTTTGATAAGTCCGCTTCTAATCAGGTCAGTTGTTAGAAATGAAATCTACAAAAGCTTCTACAGTAATCGAAAACGTTCTCTTTAATATTTCGGTCAACGCAAAACTTTTCATTAAATTAAAACATCTTAAACTTAAGTTACATTAACCTATTTTCGTATTACCGTAGTCTGACAATTCAATCAAAAGTCTCTCGAAAAAAAAAAGGAAAAAATCTTTTCCGCGAGCAAAGAAAAATTATTGCACCAGCGATCATTGCGAAAGTAATTTCCAAACGGCGGCGCCAGTCGATCGAGGCCCCTTCGAATTTATAAGAAAAAACGCGCAGCGGGCGCAAGTGACATAACGCAAGTCGCACGGCAATTATGCGATTTCCGTCAAAGTTCACGCACTCGCGCGCGCTTGCGCCGCTCGCGAGCCAATTGACCGCGCACGAAAATTACTATTGTACGCGCTCTCGGCACTTTCGCGCGATTGTCCATTCACCCGAGCGGACGTCTGGCGTATTGCGCGCGCGCGCTCGCGCGGCTTTCCTCCGTTCGTATCGTCGCGACTGCGGGCGCAATTTCGCGGCGCATTTGCATGCGACACCTTTTCCCGGAACTTTTTCCGGGATATTGCTTTTGATGAAGTGCCTCGAGAACGCGGAGGTATTTCGGGGTCTCGGTGTTTATGAGGTGAATTTAGTTCGAGGACATGCTGGTGGTTTGGTGTCGTCTACTTTTAATGGGAATTAAACGTTTCTAACTGTATTTTGAGTCTATAAGACTTTTGAGTATTAATATTCACCGTAAGGAGGTAACTAAAAGATTGAAATTGCAGCTCGGAAGATAAATTAATGCTTATGTGGCTCTTGGTAAGTGAAACCGGTTCGCGAACGATTATTCATCTAAATGTTTTAGTTTTAAAATGAAATTCTCATGCGTTGCTCTTTTCCACTAAAACTGGGCAGTTTTTATCTTGTCACTTCGTGCGTCATAAAATGGAAATAATACTAATATTTTCTTTGTTTAGGTTTTCTTTGAAAACAAACAAAAGAAATACTCTGTATTGTTAAACAGATTACTGTTTCATGGATCTACTTATTTCCAAAAAAAGTTTTAATGGTAAGTACTTAAGAAAAAAAACTTCAAGTACTTTAAATACTTAATAATAAATTCAAAAATGCGTTAATTGCCACTTTACGTCAAAAATGTCCTCTTTTATTATAAATGTATCAGTTTTTCAGATAAATTTTAAGTAGATCACGTATCATCGTGTCATTCTTGTTTACAAATTAGAATAATTATAATTAGTATAGAACTTTGATTAAAAAAAAACAGCTCGTTTTTTCCAAAACGTTTCAATGCATTTCAATCCCTTTCGAAACAACCGGTATACAATTGTATACATCAAAGCAGATTCCGTCGGTGTTTTGATGATACGCGAGCATTATCAACTCCCAGCCAAGACTGCTATCGCACTTAGTCAGCTGCTTCTGCAGCTACCGGAGCCCTCTCCTAGGATGACTTTAGCCGCGGAACTTCTCGGGACTAATCGTCGGACTCTCTCTCTGTCTCTCCGTACAATTGACTGAACACCGGAAGCGAGTCTATTGTCTACATAAGCGGTGGAGGGGTCGCGCTTTATTTTTACTTTTGAAAGAGCGAAACAGACGAGTTCGCTTAATCGTGCGCAAAATGAGCGGCGAGTCGAGCGCCTTTTAGCTTTAAAATTCGGGAATCGTTTAAAACGATCCTTGACTGGATTTTTTTTTTTTTTTTTTTTTTTTAAGCGAGTTGGCTTACGAGGGAATTAAGTGCCTTACGTGATCGATTCTGCATCGGACGCCGCAGCCGACTTCCGTACCAGCATCATCTGCTTCGCCCTGGAAGTAGATAAATTAATTAGACTTCTGTCAAGTGAATTAGATGTAGCTCGGCCCTATCTTTATAAGGGTCATTACGTTCAATAAAATTAAAGTAAATGTTATGTTTTCTTTGAAAGATAATATATAATATCGAATTATTTTAACGTAACAGTTTGAAAATAATATTATAAATACATGAATATATATTTATGAAGTTTATTTTAAAAATATTTAAAATAAATTCAAAATTTAACTTTTGATTCGTTTTTAACACAACGCAATTTTTACATTAAGAAATGATTTGAACATTCACTGAGCGCACTTTATTCTTGCATTATATATAGAAACACGGATTTCATAAAACTTGATACTGGCCGGTAAACTATTATTTTTATTTTCCTTTATTGCGAAGGATTTTCTAATTACCAAAGTCAGTACGCCAAGAATTCGAATAATACACCTCACAGCATGTACAAGTTTTGCTTGAAAATATTACATATGTCAGAAAATTGAATTCATTATTAGTGAGAATCAGTTATATGACGTCATCCAAATGAGAACTCCGCATCTCCTCATCTCTTTAATGCAAGACGGTTCCATTCGTCATTGCTTACATTTACAACCACGTACCATTCGTTAGTAGCTTGCTTTTATTGATAATAACATAAAAAAATTTGTTTTTTAAATGAATTTTTGATGGACCAAACATTAGACCAACATTGTTTGCGTAATTACCCTCACTCGATAAAAACTGAATCTCGTTCAATCCCCGATCCTCGAGCCAACCGTTATCTTTCGGTCCAGCCAAGAAAAGCCCGCGAGCTGCAGCGCGAGACTCGCAGCTTTCGGACTCGGGTCCAGCGTGCAAGTCGTGTGCTTTCTCGCTCTCCCGGCGTCGGGCGACGAGTAGCGCGAGAGCTATATAGCGCACCGTCGCGCAGTTAAGTCGATTAACGAACGGTACAGTCGGGACAAAGAGTCCGCTGGCTTCTTCCTCAATTGATACGTCCTTCGTCGTGCGCTCGGCGCGGCAATTTTTCGTCGCATTCCGCGCTCTCCGTGTATTATGTACGCGACGCGACGACGGCCAGAGACGACGGAGGAGAGAGAGAGAGAGAAAGAAAAAAGGAGCGGAGCCGAATTAAGAGTTTAAGAGAGCATCGGACGCCTCGCCGCGGTGTCTATGGGTTTAGCTCCGGTTAAAGTGGCGGCGGAGGCCAGTTTCGATCATTTTTCAGGAATGGAACTGGGAGTTTGATGTGCAGCTTTTTGAAGTTGTGCTTTATGTTTGTCGAGAGTTGGTAATTTAAAAGGATTATCATTCAAAATTAGGTGATAATTATTAAGATTATTAATAATCTTAATGTGAAATAATTGATCAAATAGGATTTCCAGAAGTTTCAATGTAAAGTTCATGATTTTAAGTTGCATCCTGTTGAATGAAATTACGAAGGCGGATAAGATAGGAATTAATATTCTGCGCGTTAATAATTCCAAATTGCGCGTTTTATATAATACCAGGTTCTGAAGATGTTTGTTTTTTTTTGTAATTGGAAGTCAGAAGATGCACAATAAAGATAATTCGAAAACAGTGATAGAAAAGTGTTCTCAGTGAGTAATTAATCGTTCAATGTTAAACCGATCATATACGGAAGAATATTAAATTAAATTCAGAAAGTATAGTTTCCTTAAAATTTGTAAACAATGATTTTCTTTAAATGAAGAAAGTGGAAAGATAGTTTTGTAGAAAATTTATTATTATGTATTACATATGTAAAGAATTCATTAATCTCTTTCGTAAGATTGCTAATTACCAACTTTTCTCCTTGAAAATAACATACTATTATTATCAAAATTACAAGAACTTTACGCTACGCCACCTTTTGAAAACGCAGCTGACTCAACGCAAACTCAATGTGTTTTTTAATGACCCCCCTACTCGCGCCCAAGAAAAAATCATTTTCACAAAGACCTCCCAAGGAAGCTGAATCCTCCGCAAATCCTATTTTAACCGGCAAATTAAAACTCACGACAGCCCAGAAACATTATCGAACACCGCGGCGTCTAAAACAATGCCGCACGCGATCCGCAAAAGCCTCCAAGAAATTCCGCAAAAAGCCAGAAAAAGGTCGGTCGGGAAAAACGGCCGCCGTCACCTATATATCACGCCTCAATTCGCAATTAGCCATATCCGAGCTCAGGTCTATTCGAACGGCCAGACGCTCGGCAGCCTTGCTCTTCGGCGCGACCTTGCCCATTCAGCCTGGCTATATCGCGCTTTCACCGCGCTTCTAATTCATAATCGTTTCGACGCTAATTGCGCGAGTAATTGACGGGCCCCCCGGATGCGGTTTCGCTTTCCGAATCCTACGCCTATATGAACTTTCCGCGAGGTTTTGAGACCGGCGTTCTCTCGTGCGCGGTGGTCGGTTGGCTGATTCTGAGGATATGTGGATTTGTGGACTGTTAATGTTTGCGGAGATGCATTATGCATTAATGTTTCTTTCGAGATGCGGAAAGCCGCGCGGTCTGTAGAGAGGAATAAAAGTATACTTTTTCCTGATAATGTACATTGTGTAACGTTATTGATCTGACAATATTAATTCAAGCAATTGATGTAATGAGATAATGCATATTAATAGTTTGAAAATAAATCATTCAATTGTGAGAATTGAATTGATGAGTTAAATAAGAGCCAATATAAGTTTTATGCGTTGGCTCATCAATTTTGATAATGCGATTATTTTCTTTCAAATAATTTACCTTTTTTTCCTCTAAACAATAAACAAGCACTTTCGAAAATCTATTGATCGTTTACTTAGAATTAAATTTGTGCACTTTACACCGTTTGAAAAAACAAAAATAATCGCTGATCAAAGCAACAAAGCACTAATTGTTAATTTAAACTTTAAACGTTAATAAATTCATCTATTCACCGGCAGCCCGAGGACAATGTAATATTGGCTTCGGGGGAACTAACGGCAGCCTCCAAATAATTTTCACGCTTTAACCACTATTTGCGTATATATCTTTAAAAAAAAGTCGAGAAAAACTATTTGCAAGAAAGAACTGTAAAAGAAGACTTGCAAGGAGGCCGAGGTTGCAAATTTGTCACAGAGAAAAATATCGCGGGAATTAACGCTCGGTATAAGTGAATGAGAAAGAGTTTGGAATTCCCAATTAATCTCTCTCATTTGTCTCGAGAGCATTAAGCATAAATTAAATTCGATAAAAATTATGTGCATGCTGTACGCGACATTTAAGAATAGTTTATGCTTCCGAGGTTTTGTTTCTTTATATTTATCAAGGTCCGAGTGGTTGCATAAAAAGTGCATGACTAGCACGTATCAATCGCTCAATGTTCAATATTAATTTTGAAGCGGCGCATTAAATTATCAGTAAAATGCGGGAATAAATTTTATACCTTTGTTGACAGAAAACATTCAGCTCGTAAAAGACGTCAATATATTTGCGCGCGTATAAAAGCTAAGCGTACACATAGAATCTTTTTCTACGAAAATGGCAATTATTCTTTTTTCATTTGCATGCTATTCTCGGAAAGAATTTACATTACAACTCAATTCACGCGGAACTGCATTGGAAATAAGAAAAAAGACCAATCTTTATTAATATATATACTTCTCTATATACATAGTTATAAAGACTTTCTGAGCGTACCAAATTTTTTTCTAGCATTTAAGCTAGCTTAAAATACTAAATTCAAGTGCGCTTGTATTTCCTAACTACTCGGTAACAGTTCTCAAGCACCGCGGAAGTAAACGCCGAACAATGTTCCCTTCTCCTCTCCCAAGAGACCATCCACATCCCCTAATCTCGCAAAGCACACACACTCTGCCCCTATCGAGTTTCGTCGACAATTCCGAGAAAGCAAAGAGAAAGAGAGAGAGAGAGAGAGAGAGAGAACGTGTAACATGCCTGCTGCACCTCCAGCCCGGGACAGCGCTCGGCGCACTCCTGCTCGAGGCTCCTGGGCTGCTGCTGCGGCACCTCCTGCAGCTCCTCGGGCAGGTAGGCGACGGCTGCGGCACACGTGGCCAGCAGCAGCAGCGGCAGCCGCGCGCTCGACCAGCGTGACGCGCCCTTGGCGGCTCGCATAATAGAAATCAGCTGGCGATCATTCGTGGACGCTGCGCCGCTCCGGCAACGCTCATCTCCCCCCGGCCGATGTCACTTCACTCTTATACGTAGCTGATTCACACTCGGTGATTGGGCATTCACTGGGAAATCGTCACATCACCCCCGGTGTATAGGAAGCGTCCTTTTTCGGACCGCTTTGAGAAGGGCCGCGAGAGCTTTTGTATGTATATCTGCGGACTCGACGGCGCGACGCTTTTTATCTGTGGGTTTGAATTGGTCCAGTTTTAGTCGAGCGCGTAAGGAATGTCTTTTGTGGTATTATGATTTCAATTTTCGAGGATGGGTGCTTTGAAAGGGGTCCTTTAGAATGGAGTATGCGTATACTTCATTGTCTGGATGGCACTTTAATTTTAATGCAGTTGAGTTAAAGGCGTGTGATTTTACTGTAAAGAAGGTAGACACATTTCTTTTTGAAATAGGATACTTCCAATGCAAAGTAACTTGATAATATGCGCAAATAAAAAGATAGGCGCGCGTGAATAATCTAGTGAATAAAAGATTTTGTATTTTAAAGATACCGCCTTTACTTCCCGATCATCGATTTCCAAACAAATTGGACAATCGTTCAATTAGCTATATCCTCAAAAACGAAAATCACGCCAATTCGAAAATAGAAAAAAATAAGAACTCACTTCAATTTACAAAAAGCACTGTCGATCGAAAATAAAAAAAAAAAGGATTCGCAAGAGCGCGGGAGGCACGCGCGAGAAATTAGCATCTTATCTGTCGCACAAGCCGCAATCAGTCACTGTACAGAGAGAGACACAGAGGAGGTCGAGGAAAGCGCGTCGCGCGTGGCGACGGGAGGCGCGCGTAGGAGCCGACTGCTGGCCTAGGAAAAAAGCCAGTCCGCGTGAGCCGCTCTCCGCGCGACTCTTTCTCTCCCTCTCTTCTCTCTCTCTCTCTCTCGCTTCTCTCTCTCTCTCTCTTTCGGCCGCGTGTAGTGTCCCTCTCTGTTATTACTCTTAATCGCTTTTGCTTGCTTCCTTCTTTTAATCGCTCCTTTTTTCCCTTTCTTCGGACCCGGAGCTCGTTAAAGCCTCTTTGCGTTCTTCGCGCTCTCCCAATTTCGCTGCAATTTTTCGCCGCGTTTGTCAATGCTTTGCGCGCTTCTGCCGCAACCCTGCGGAGATATATTATTTCAGACGCTCTTAACGTTGAATCTCCAATTCTGAATGTAAATAATTGTTAAATGGATGTCGCCATTTTAAAGCATCGTTTTATTTATCTATTTTTTTATACCAAAAATCCAAATAAACGTTTTTCCATTCTCAAGTCTCGTACACGAAACTTCAAAATTTACATTTGAACGAGGAAATTCTAACGCGCGTCTAATGGGCTCTCCTCGCCTCGACGTTTCTCACAAATACGAATCCATAAATATCATAGAACAAGGGGATCTGTTCTTCCATATACCAACTCCGCTTTTTCCCGAACACCCCCGCTCCCCCGGATACTTTCCCCCCTCCCGCGCACACATGTCTCCGACCGTATCACCATCGTCCTCTCTCTCGGCTAGCGCTCTCGTTCGAGCGGCCTCAACCCGCGCGGATGACAGGTGCCCCTGCACACGCACGTATTTCTGTTTCACTTCCTCATCACTGCAGGCGACGGCGGCTCGCGCACTTTGCAATATCGGGCGCGCACGATTTCGGCCTCGTTCCGCTTGACTCTCCTCCCTCTCTCTCTCTCTCTCGGCGGTCGGCGCCCTTTTTTTTTCATGATTTACCTACTCGCTTTGATCTTGCTCCCTTTATTTTATAAGAGCTCAATTAGGATAATGTAAGTGACACTGGGCTCTCTCGGTGATTGCGATATTGTTTATGTCTGATGATATGATTGAGCTGAATTTTTTCCCTTTCAGAGCTGCCGCGATGTCTTTATCGCATTTAGGCTGCATTGCAAGGGGTGATTGTAAGTGCTTTATTTATATGATAGTATATTTAAAATTTTTCTCCGATTGACTTAATTGTAATTTTTTACTTTAATTGCACTGTGTGTCATTTGAGAATGTTTGAATTAACAATTTAAAATAATAATGTTTTAGACACTTTTTAGTAGTATAAAGGTAATAAACTATAGCTTGGATAGTAACATTTTTTAACAGTCGAAAACTTGAAATGAATCTGACTAAACAATTTTTTAATCTATACGATTTTCCGAAATCTGTGAAACACGCTTACGCACTACATCAAATATAGGGTCGAAAAGTGAGATACTCTACTTCCACGCCGGGAACAATCGAAATTGCAAGAGTCAAAGCGCATTTACTACAGAAGTTTACAACGCGAGACTAATCTAAATAGTTTCAATCTAGCTTACAAGCATTATACGTCAGGAGCGACTGACCGATGCTCAATTCACAGTATGACCCGATTTCACGCGCGCGCGCGAGCCGCTTTCGTTTTCATTCACATTCGCGCCTCTTTGAAAAACGAACGCGACACGGCGTCGTACAGGGTCTTGGCGGAGAACACGTACTTTTCTTGATACGTGAATCAGACTCAAATTAGATTCCTCGAAACATTTTGGACACTCGTTATTGCTTCTTTATTGTTTTCGCACTGAGCTTCTCCCAATGCGTGCACCAGATAAAGGGTTGGTATTTCCCATGAGAAACTGTGGGAATGGAAACCACAAACTGATAAACGTGATATAGTAGAATTTAATACCTAAAGGATCCTTTGATTCTATTATAAATGATTTATTTGCGTGCGCGAATAATTTATTAACAATTTTATTTGTTTCGTACTTATGCAAGCGATAAAATTATCAAGGAATTTCGTATCGAGTGATAAAAACTACGACGCGAATTAAATGTAAAAATGAATTTACATCCAGCAATCGGCAAAAGAAAGGATCATCCTTACTTGAGTAATTGCGAGGTAGAAAACGAAAGTCCAGCAGAAGATAAACGGGTAATGATAGCCCCATGTAACGACGTTTATTTTAATACAGCTACATAGATCATAATAATAGTCGGTAACAAGTGCAGGTTTGAGTATTAGGGCGATCGTTTGCATGAGTAATGGACTCGGATCTTTCGGCGATGCAAAGCTGTTGATATTCCCCTCGTGCATCGTGAGCGATTCAAGTATTAGCTTTTTAAACGAAGACGTGCAATTAATTTATTAGTTGAGAAAGTTTTTAGATATAGGGTACCTTTTTTTATTGATATTTTGATGATATTTATAATTGAACGAATGATTGTCGTTGGTATTTCCGTCACATTCAGATTAGGATGCAAATATATTTGGGACTTTTTATTTACAAAAGTATAAATTTAAATCAATAAAAATTTAACATCCATTTTTTAAAAGCTTCAAGTTGGACTATACCTCTTTGTATTTAAAAACGAAAAGTAAAACCAAAAAGAAATAGCGTGAATTAAACTTTAAACGCTTAATAGGACAGCAATTTTCATGACAAAAGTAAACTTTCGCGTTGCGTCAAAAATGAACGCGCGTAGAGATTGCGGAAACAAAGATATTATGCACAAATTATGCACGCTGTTACACATAACCGCAAGGGACTAATTGCATCGTTTCAACTCCGCGACTACTGTGAACACAAAGTAGGATACGAACTATCCCACTTTAGCAACTAACATCCAAAAAAAAAACGCTCCTCAAATAAGAGCGAGAGCTGCAGGCTAAAGAAAGTGCATGCAAAACGGCGCGCACACCAGCATGCAACTAACGCGGCAGTCGGCCACTGCTGATGCTCGGTAGCCGGTGGAGTGTAATGACCATTTCCGCAGGAAACTCCTATAGGTGACTTGTTGCCACAGAGCTCTTTCTCACTCTCTCTTTCTCTTTCGCACTCATTCTCCCGAGCTCTTATTGAGGTTGAGATTTGAGGCGCGCGACGGTATCTATATGAAATATAATGTCATGCATACATTTGTTATCTCTTCCGATATACGTAAGCGAGTGTGTACGCGCACTGCAGCGGTCGCGGCTCCTTTTGATGCCGTCGACTGTTGTTAAATACCTGTAGCGCGCTCTTTTTTCACTTTCGCTTTTGCTTTTATTTCCATCCTCGTTTGTCGCTTGAGCGAGCTGAATCGTGTTTACAATGCTCGAATATTGAAATCGAAAACAATTTTTCAAAGTGAACCAATTAGCATACAAATAATTATACCGCACGATTTTTTTGTACATATTATAGTTTATTGATAAACAACGTGGCAAGAATAAATTCTTAATTGTAAAACCTTGATTTGTTTTATAAATTTTTATGATGTTTTAACCATTAGCTAGAGTTTTCTTTTGAATCAACTACAATCACTCGGAAAATTCACTTTACCTGGAATGATCATTATGTGAAATATAATATGATTTCCAAAAATTGCAAATTTATTTTTAACTGCAACACCGAAAAACCTAACTCCATTCAGTTTTATATAACTTATTGGTATTCTTAACTTTTGCAAAACTTAAGTATAAGTCGTTTGGATAGATAACTTATTTTGTAATCTATTCTCCTCTTTTACATGAACAGTTTGAACTAGAGTATTTCAAATTCATATTCCATAAAATATTAATCATAGAAATGATTCAAGTTTAGAGTTACTTTAGCGAAATTTCATTTTACAGAGTAATGAATGACCAACGCCATTGCTACTAGGAAGAACTTGAAAACGTTTTCAGAATGCGAAAGCTTCATTTAATGAAAGAAAGTGACATTGTAAGAGAAGAGGCATTTGACGAAGTTCGCAGTGTACGTGTGTGTCTCGAAATTTATTACCAAGGCGATGCACCCACGATTCGAATCCATTGAGTTAATCAGCATGCCAATGAGGCAAAGGAACGGAGGCTCCAGTTAATCGCACAAATAAGACGTCCGTTCGTCTATCTGACGTTTAAAAGTGCTTCACATTTCTCTCAGGATTAAAGCTGCAATGACTCAACTCTTTTACTAAAAAAAAACCCATCGCCTTCGACGTTATTAAAAATTTTCATTCGTTTTTACCAAAAACTATTGCAATAGCTATTAAGCTTATTATGAAATTAAAATGACAGAAAATTTTAGTTGATTTATAAAATATTGATTATTATTGCAAGATCTTTATAAAAATTACTAAATTACATTGGAAAATTATATATTTTAACTGTTTGATAATTTTGTCTCGAAGGGGGTACAAATAAATGGTGAAAATATCGAATTTTTTAAATCAATTTAATGTCGCCCAATAACTAATAATAATATTTAAATAAATTCAATACAAACTAAAATACAATGATTCTAAAACATGGAAGCCTACATTTATATAGTAAGTAAAATTTAAGGTTTTTTTTTCAAAAGTTATAGTTAAATTATAATAAACGTAATTAAATATTATATTTTTGAGTTGCTTAAAAAAGTTTTTTTTTTTTTGTAAAAATCAAACTTTCTAATAATTCTAGTAAGTAAATTTTACTTATTACCAGTTATTTATCAACATGGAAATATTGATGTGAACTTCAATTTAAAAATCCCGCACTCCAGTGAGATCACCGTCTATTGGCTCCAGCTTCAGATGATTCACTCAGGAATGTACCTATATTCACTTTTCCCCGGAGCAGACGGTGTATACCTATATACTGCAGTCAACGAAACATGTGCTATGTGCATGTGTAAGAACGGCGCAGGAGTGGAGTTGGAAAAGTCAACGAACGAGCTTTTAGGGCTCGAGCAATAATCACTTAATTTAAGAAGTGAAAATGGAATCAGGCGACAGTAAAAAGGAAATTGACCTCACTGACGATAAAAAATCGTATGCTGGCATCCCCGAAGCTGAATTTGTGGTAAGTAGAATTTATAATTCACTACTCCCTGGAGACTTCATAACCTAAAATGTTTGGCAGCATTATTTTTTATGAGTTAATTTATTAAAAATAACCATCAGTTTTGTTTAAAATGTCTGTACTAATAAAGATTTCATGATAAAGAAATAAGACAAAAGGGATATTACTGAGATTTTAGGTTTTTTAAAAAAAAAATTAGATGAGTTTTAATTCTCAAATTACAACCTTATAAGGTCATGAAAAATGTATCTCATTTTTCAGGCCTCTTTAAAAATTATTTTTATCCTATAGATATGTATTTTCAACGCTTTATGTTGTTTCAGGATGATGTAGATACTTTTATGTCAAAACCAGAAAACAATGAATCTGTAGAGAAAGTTCTTAAAAGACTAGATGAGACCCACAACAAGTACAAATTTATGGAATTTAATCTTGTTAGCAAGCGCAGGCGTTTGAAAGAACAAATTCCTGATTTGGAGAATTCTTTAAAAATGATAGAGAAACTTCAAGCTGAAAAAAACAGCAGTAAAGATCTGGAAACTCAATTTGTACTATCTGATCAAGTTTATGCTAAAGCAATTATTTCTCCGACAGACAAAGTATGCTTATGGCTAGGAGCAAATGTAATGCTTGAATATACATTGGATGATGCACAAGAATTATTAGTTAAAAATATTGAAGCTGCCAAGAAAAATTTGGGTTATATTGAACACGATTTAGATTTTCTTAGAGATCAGTTCACGACTACAGAAGTAAATATGGCAAGAGTGTTTAATTGGGATGTTAAAAGAAAACAAGCAAAAACCAAGATTTGCTAGACATGAACTATGCAAAAGCTTAATTATATCTGTTTGTGCATTTTTACCTAAAAGCCATTACAAAAACGTTTTTTAGACCGGTTACTCTCAATTATTTGCATTTTATCATTACGCTAACATCAAAAATATTTAAAGAATTACACCATCCACATCAAATCAAATTTGCATGAAAGATTTATAAAAACATTGATTTTAGTAAACTAAAACACAAATTTTTTTAAACTCACTTTCAATAAAATTGTTAAAAACATTATCATTTTTATATAATAATAATAATAAATGATATATTAAAACTTTAAGACATTGCTGTTTATTTTGAATACCTGAGTTTGTATTTTACTTATTGATTTTCAAAACTATTCTTTTTTTATTCCTTTTTACAAATATTTAACATATGAAAACATCTTCATTGAAATTTTTATTTAGTATAATTTAAATCTAATAAAAACTGATTATAAAATATTTAAAAATATTTGTTAAATATTTTTATTAACATGTATATTTTTTTGTAAGACTTAGTTAAAGTGATCAAACAACTTTTTATGTTAATGAATGTGGTAAATAAAAACAAATATAGAACCATATTTATCAAGTACAAAAGATGTTTTATTTGTTTATTCCAAAAAACTTATTATTATTCTTGGACAGTACTTTATTGTGTGATTAATATCACTGATACTACTTCTACATACTTGTTGCTTATTTTAATTCTAGTGGAAACGTACAAAGATGGTACAATATAGTAAATAAAAGGATTATATCTAAAAAGTAATAAATGCATATTTTTCTGAACTTTACAAAAAATTTTCGAAAAAATTTGTGCCTTCATACTTCTAAATGCTAAATAAGTTGCCTTTGAATTGGAATATCAGAGTTTATTATCAATGCAAACATTAATTTGTCTAATTAACTAAAATGCAGAAATAGTCTAAGAACTTTGCACTTGATCTTAACTATGTATTTTGTTTTATTTTTATTTTTTAAGGCACACTTTATTTTAAGGACAGACTTATAAATTTTTTTTAAACAAATTATTACAAGTAAAAAATCACAGATTTTAAAGTGTCTGCCTAATTATAATGTGTCGCCATGTTCATATTTTGCTAGTTTAGCCTTCAGCTCAGAAATTTTTGCTCTTGCATCTTCGAGCTCCTTCTTTAATGCTTCAACTTCAGGTGAAGGTTCAGATTTATTTGAATCATTGTCAAAAAAATATTTTCGAATATAACTGTAAGGTTGTTAAGGTTTTATATGAATAATGTAATGAATTTAAAATATATTGTTTTAAAGTACTAACTAAAATCTAGATAAAGCACAATGTAAAGTAAAAGATTAAAGGAAAGAATTGATGAAGAATTAAACTTATCTGAGATCTTTGAATTATTTTTTTACTTTTTACTCTGCTTAAATTACTAAAAAACTTATTTTTCCTAGTGATATTAATTTTTAAATTGAAATTATTAATTATTAACAATATATTAAACTTATATTAATATTAAAAATGTATTGAAAAAGGATACTCTAAAGCATCGTCAGGTCTTTCATGCTCGTAATACAGTGTCACTAGAATATTAGTCATCACATCCATCACACCAGCATGTTCAAGATATTTTCTAAAGTCCTCTCGTTTAACATCATAAGGCTGAAAAATAAATAATTTAAATGAAATAATTAAAGAAATCTAATATTTCAAAGCTACATTTTTATCAAATTAAAAAATTGTACAGAAACTTAGATGCTAATATTTAGAAAAATATGTATAGACATTTTGTAAATTCATTTTCATTAAGTGTTTAATAATATAACTTATATCATTGGTTACTTTTAATAACTTAAATCATTGATTAGTTAGTAAAATAAAAAATTAATAAATTACCTTAGCAGTATTAGCAGCATTACCCGAATTAGCAGAATTAGCAGAATTAGCGACGTTCATTGTCATTGATAATGTTACAGAACACTTGCTTTATGAAAGAAAGAATACACTTTTCACCTCGACAATGTGACTTGTGCTTGAAATGGCTACAGGAACTTAAGTATCCGGTGGGTATACTTAGATAAGATCCTGGAATGCTAAATAAATTTCTGTTGTTATTGAAGTTTCTGTAGGTGACTTCTCGTTCAAAAAACATGTAACCAACGCGAACGACGCCATCTTTTCAAAACAAACAATGGTCTACACAAACACAATTTCCACATATATGCTTTGTTTTTGGCGCGTAAATAAGTAGATAAGTCTTTTATTTTACTTACTTGGTTAGGGTAAAATTGTTTGTAAAATTAAAAGATTATTTAAGTGCCATTTAAGTTTTAAAAAGTAGTCTTTGATGGACTTGTTTGGATCTGTTGCTTTTTTATTGCATTTTTGTGGAGCGCTTGATGGCAGCTTATATAGGATATATAGGACTTGGGCGCTTCCTACTCTTCTTGTTACCAACAAATGATTACCCAAAAATGTGAGGTCATTGTGCGCAGGATCATCTTTGACATCGCGGGTTTTTCAAAAATTTAATTTTCCCTACTAGACTATGAAGATTTAATAATAAAAATAAAGTGAAATTTTCTTAATATTATAAAAATGCAGTAACGTATTTTATGCCATTAAAAACTCAATTAATTATAAAAATATATATTTTTACAAAAAGTGTAGAAATTTACATTTATCCATATTATGAAAAATTTGAAAGCAAAAATTTAAAAGTTTAATACTTTAATGGAATTTAAATATTTTTTGCGTCTTATTATCTTTTTATATTAATCTATTACTTTTATTTAATTTTTAATATTGATTGAGCAATTACAACTTTTAGGTTAGCTTATTTGAAAAGTGCTTCAATGTAGTCTCCTCATATTTATAATTATAATTAAAACTTTATAGTAATTTTAATTGTTGTTTTAATATTAATGTATTAACCCCTTCTTTAGTTCTGCAAAAGAAATATGTTAAACTTTAGGCAAGGATTAATTCTACGTATATTCCTTACAAGTTTAATTGGATTTGTATCTTTTATTGGTGACAAAGGTTTACAAAATGGTAAAAGTGAAATTGTAAGGGCAATTTCTGATAATCTAACGCATGCAACTGTTGGTGGTTTAACTTGGACTTTGGTGCTAATTTTATGGAAAAAATCTGTATTAGAAAATGTAGGAAGTGTAATTGTATGCTTCTTTATATCATCGTTCATTGACATTGATCATTTTATAACAGCTGCAAGTTGGGATATAAATGTAAGATACAATTCATTTTTTAAATTATAGTAGACATTTAAATAAAAATTATTCTTTAAAAAACTCATATTTATATTTTGCAGGATGCAACACATTTAAATCATAGACCTTTCTTACATTGTACTACAATTCCAGTAACAATATGGATTATAATGTGTTTAGCTTCAAAATTCTCAAATATACCAAATTTAATAATTTATGCATGGATGATTATAGCAAGTTTTATAAGTCATCATGTTCGTGACGGAAACAGAAGAGGCTTATGGTTTTGGCCATTTGGTTCAACAGAACCAATCGCTTATTATTTATATTTAAGTATATGTATGGCTTTACCATATTTCATACAATGGATAATGGAATGGCAATTAACAAAAGATCCTGAAGGCCTATCATTTGTTAATATTGTTTAATAATTAATTGGGTTGATTTATTCTATAACATTTTATTATAAGTATACAATGTGCCTTCATATACTACTATTTTTGTAAGATATTATACTCCACAAAGTAGTAGTAGCCTAGTGATATATTTTATACAATTATTTAAGTTTTGTACTGTTATTCTAGTCTAAACAGAATATTTTAATCTTGCATTCAGTAAGCATATCAAATTTTATATTATTTTGATGAAGTATATTGAGATATATTGACAATAAAATATTTTATCATTCAATAATGTTATTTTTTTTTAATTTATACCTTTTATAAATAATTTATTTATTATTCATTTGAATTACCAGACATTTTATTTCGTGAATTCAATCACTTTTGTGATATTTTAACATTTAAAACTCATTAAATTATTGTATTTATAAAATTATTTTTTTAATGATATTATAATTTATTATTATTTTTATATTAATTTTAATTGCATTTGCGTTCTGAGAAACTGATTTTAAAGAGTCATTAGTTCTGTGAATGACTTTCAAAGAAAAGTGTTTGTCAAGCAGTAAAAATTCATTTGCAATCTTTTATAACTTACGCTGTTTAAAGTAGGACGTTACAGTTACACTTGAACAGCCTCGTCCAATTGTGCAGCATTGAACTGATTGAGTGAAGACTGCTTTTTATGAACAGATCAATTAAATTTATTGTTTGTTAAAGTACCTTATTCTAGGTGAAAAATTGTTGCGAAATCATTTTCTTAACTAAAAATATTTCTCTTGATATATTAAAAAAAAAATAAACGTATTAAAAGCATTAACATTTTTTTCGCAAAGCAAACTGTGAAAAATAATTGAATGTAAATTTTAAACGTTTCGGATAAAGTATCTTATCAGTAACAAAATAAAACAGCCAATTGTGCTGCGCAGTAATAACTTCAATATCCTCGGTAAAACAAGCTATTGTCTTAATAAAGTATCATCTGTCTTTTCGCACATCTGTCTTTACGTCCGTTCGGGTATTAAGATTCGAACGGCGAAATTTGGATGAAAAACCATGTGACAAGCGTGCACGTGCACCTGCTATTCGAGACGCACTTGGCGCGCTCTATGCATATATTGCCTATATGTACTCATATGTTTGACAAGCTCTTCGGCCTCGTTTGAGGTGTACTTAGTCGTAATCAGTATATTCTTTCTCGATTTTTTAAAGACTTTCTAATGCTCGACTGGATTTCCTTTGAATTTTCTCCGTTTGTGAAAATATTCTATTTTTTCTTTTTTACTTTAATTTAAGAATGATATATAATGAAATAAAAACAAGTCACTGAAAATGAAATATAAATGGTTAGTTATGATTAATGAAATGAAGTTTATGAAAAAATATCCGGAACAATATTTCATTGACTCGAGCAAAAATATTTTCATTTTTTAGATAATATTTTATTGAATTATATAAGCTAAAGGTTATATATTCATAGCTATTAAACATGATAACAGCTATTTCGTTTCTTTTTCTGATGCACAAAATTGTGCTAAAACGTGGCAAGTGCAAATTATTCCGTTTAACTAAAAGGATTAGTACGATAAACGCTTTACATTCGCATCGTACTCTAAAACAGAAACAGTAATTAATGATAAATATTTGATATATTTGTACTAACACACGAAAAAGAATAACGTCGAGTTAAAAGTATTTTGAATTTCAGTTGATACAAAGCGACAAAATATTTGATTTCTTTTATGCACCTTTTTTTGTCTTCGATTTAAAAATAGTTGTTCTTAATTCAGGGTGACTAAATTTGTTTGCACATCGTTATCTTGTCACACAACAAATTATTTTGTAAGTTTCTAATTTTTAAAGTAAAAATTCATCGATATAAAACTAGATACTTATCACGTAGCAACAATGTATAATTAAATCTTAATAAAAATATGATTTTTTAATTGTATAACGAATGATAAACTTTTCGCTCGTTAGTACAGCGCATATAACCAATATTAAAAGTCTATTATGTCTTACGTAAAGCCAATTATGAAAGATCCGAAGACAGGTGCTGATAATTACATTGAACCGTTAGTTTTAAGCCTGCATTGTCATGAAAACGTAGTGTTTATAAATTTTTCTTTAATTCGAGATCCTTTTGTTCCGTTTTTGTTGGAAGAAAAAAAAATCGTTTGAAAAATTACAAAACCCTCCTCATAACACGCAAAACAAAATTCGATTCAAACAAACTAAGAAAAAAAAAAAAACAATCATTTCCGCGAGAAGCGAAATTTTCAAAATACACTTTCCCCGCCGCTCCGAACGCACACGCCGCGAACGTCAAATCCGCGTGATTCAGCGCGCATTCCAGAACTGTTATCAGAGCGCTCGTTCGGATTCATCTCTCGAGCTTTGCTGAAATTTAAAAGCCCGTCGACAGGAACGTCGCGGCGCAGGTGTGTATACGCTCACGTAGACGAGAGTGAGAGAGAGAGAGAGAGAGAGCTTATCGGTGCCGCAGTCGCGGTGCCGCTTTTGCTTGGCTGGCACGAGCAGTATGGTAGCGCACCTTGCGCTAAGCGCTACTACATCACCTTAGTACTGGCTGAACCTTCGGCTCGCGCGGATTTGCCTTTTCCCGATGCCGATCGATAATCGATCGCGGCTAACGGTGATTGAAAAGCTTTTGTGAAAAGCCAAGTGGTAAATATATAAGCCGTGCTGCGAAGGTATATAATCGAGGTGTGTGGCCATTCACGCTCGCCGCTTCATTCAGTCGAGGGCGTAGTATTTTCAGTGAATAATAGTGAGCATGTGGGATTTGTTTACGCGCGGCGAGGGCCGATGTAATTCGTAATGAGTTTCTGATTTGACGGTGTTGCGTTTTTTTTATAGTGAGTGAAGTAGTGCGAGGCTTGAAGTTTATTGCCGAATGTAAATTGAATCGTTCATTTCTATCTTTGGCAGAAAGTCGTTTTAATTTTAATGCACTCGGCGTCTTGTTAGTTGTGAATTTCTACTGAAAATGTGTTCCCTAGTTTTCAAAATTTAGTTTCATTTATTTTGAGCAGAAAGCACGTTTTGAATCTTTTTTTATACTTGTTCCTTCAAGTTGCTTTATACACTTAATCTCTGATAGCGATCATTAGTAATGTCAATTTTAGCAAATTTCTTAGATCTTTCTGAAACGTTCTACTGAAAACATATTGAAGATTTTTATCGACTTTTATCGATTAGTCATAATTCCGAGAGTAATATGACATACAGAATTATTTTTTACGCTTGCACAATAATGATTCCATGCGTACATTACTCAAATAAATTACAGTTGAGTAAATTCTAAAAGTAGCAGAACTCTATTTTTCCAATGAAGAATAAGGAAGTGCATAATATTAAATTCAAGTGTAAATCAACATATCTTTTATTCATGCGTTAAAAATTTATTGAAACGTTTTCTTGCATACTTCATTCTTTCTAAGCTTATTAATGTTAAATATTAGATATAAGATTAAATACTAGATATAGTATAAATACCAATAGGAAAAAAGAATGAAAGATTTTTATTAAATTTTACAGCAATTATATTGTAATACTTTTTTTCTCAATCATTTCTTAATTAATTTAAATCAAACTGAAATATTTTTATTATATTAATCTTACCTGTTTTCAATTGCTTTGAATTCATTAACTTTTCTGACACAATTGAACAAATAGTGACTCACAAGATAAGACATATCTTGCGTATCTCTTGAAACCTATACAAGATAGAACAATAAATTATATTAATTAAAGAACCTCATACGAAAGCAGTGACAAATATACACTCACGCATCACATTGTTACGGCGATGAAGAAACTGAAATTCTTGTCTGTTATTATTATAATTTACTAATTTACTATACAAGTCAGGAAAACTATAAAATAATGAAAACAATACATTACCATCAGCTACCGATGCAATTAAATTATATGGAAAGCGTTTTTCTGCATTGAACTTACACAAAAAGTAAAATACTTTTTAAAGCCGTTTCAACTGTGTACTATTATGAAGCGTTCTTTTTTCTTGACAAGCGTAAACTCCGGATCGTGTTTACACGGCGTACAGTAGCGCATTGAAGACAATACGCGTATCTAATACAGCTCTACGCAATTCTTCAAGGTCTTCGCTCGGAAAAAAAGGAATAGGAACAAGGAATCTATATTAGGAACAAAGTATTTTAATTAGTGTCGCTGTAAAGCAATAGTAAATGCGAGTAAATACATAATTGCTTTTCAAAGAAATTTAGTGTGAATGTACGTTATTATATTTAATTTAATCAACTACAACAAATTAAATAACCATACACGGGAAATGAAGCGTTAAATTAATTCAAATATAGAGAAATTTAAAGTTTCGAATCTGCACTTACATCCCATTGCTTCTGCAGTTTCCAGCATCGGAAATAAGAGATGAGCGCCTAAAAGACTCCTCCGAAAAGCGGAAAAATCCAAACAAAGTGTCGAACCATGCAGGTGCTCGAGAAAGAGGCGCCAAGGCGACGACCATCGGCACCGCGGAAGAAGACGAAGTAATTAAAGCCCGCGAGATAATCGCCCACAGAAAGAGCCGCGAGAGGCGGAAAGGAAATTTTTGCGCGAATATCATAATATCGCGATGGTAAGTGTACAAGTTTCTCCTTCCTTTGTTATCTCTTTGCGGCACGTTTCTCTCTCTCCATCTCTCTCTCTCTGTCTCTCTCGGAGCGCGACTACTGTGCAGCGGTTGATTTGCGGTTCGAGTGAAAGCTTTGATAACGAGGTGTCGCTTCTTTTTCTCGCTCCGGCGCCATGGATATTAGACTCGCCTTACCCGAGGTACAGTATACCTTGCTTTCTTTCGGCAAACGTCTCTGCCAGCTCTTCGGTTTACTTTCGCGGTTTAGTCCCGCGGAAATGTATAAACGTCGTCGTTAATTAAATAGCCGATATTGTATACACAGTTATTGTAGAAGCCCTGCTATCATCAAACAATTTAGAATTATTTGGCTTAGTTTTTTGGGAGTTAATTATCTCGAACGGTTGATCGCGCCGCGGGTAGATTTACAGCGATAAACCTATACGAACGCTTATCTTTTTATCTCTTATCAGATCGCACTATCTTGACGCAAAGAGCGATAAGGAGGGTTTGCGCGGGGCAGGTTTAAAAATAATGGACTCGAGAACGACGCCTGATTGAATTTCAAGTCGCTCGATCCATGCAGCAGCAGCAGCCCGCGCTGGACGCGTCACGCTAAAGTGACCAGTCGGTAATGCGTGCAATCGCCCCATCATCTCCCATAAAATCAAACCTCCCCGATCAGCTGTACGTACACGCATCGCGAAAACCGCGACTTTCTATGCAAATCGCCCGGTTGCGTCATAACGAGGCGGCGGTCACGCAACCGGAGCACCATCGCGTTGCTGCGCGAAGAGCCTCGCGAGATCGTTCGAACGATACGGGCGGTGATATGAAGATGATAAACTTGGGAAATTTCGGGTACACTGGGATATTGTAGGAAATTGCTTTTGGTATTCGAGGCTTTTAGGAAATTTTATCATCGACAAAAGTACGTGAATTTTTGATGAAGGACAATGTAAATTCAGAGATTGGACAAAACAAGCGGCGAACTTGATCGCGACTCCGTATAATCACCTACAAAATTTAAGTACACTGTAAAACAAATAAACAGCGTTCCACGGACGGAGGACACTGTTTAGCAGGTCGTTCGGAGCCACGGAAACGAGAACAATGCGAGGCGGTCTCCTCGCGAGCGTGACAATATAAGCGCGTCGCGGAACCTTGAGATTTCGGGCTTTCGACATTGCGGCCAGCGCGGTCTTTTCGTTCCCCTGCGCTTTTTTTTTATTTCCTCGCCGCGCACACGGAATTCCTCGAGGCGGCGCGCGGTTTCGTAAATGACCAGATAATGACGACTCGCGCCTCCTGCTCAATTGTTATTATCGTTACCTTCATGCTTCTGTGAGTTTGGAATACGGACTTGTTTTCTAATGTTTGTTTTGCGCTTTTTAACGCGAGCACGATAACTTGAATAACATAAATCCTTAAAAACTGTCAGAAATTTTTAAAATTATCCAATATGCAAATTAATAAGATCTTATGTGTTTCAGGCTACCCTAGAAGAGTTGGAGCTCTACTTCTTCATTTCGTGCGGCGTCACAGGTCTCTGCATTCTCGTGCTCTTCATCCTGATCGGCGTGCTCTTCGTCAGAGTAAACCGACTCACGGGGGACGAGTAAGTGACCGCAGATAATGTGGATATATTTTGAGTTTTATCAGCGTTAATCGGTCAGTCAAGTTTTAATGTACACCACGTCCGCGAAGCACCTGTAAATCGCAATGGCTTGAATAATGCCTGTCCTTCTCTCGAAATGACGAAATCGCTCGGTTCGATAAGATATGCATCTTTACTATAACCAGCTATGACTGTGATGTGTAGAATTTCGTTGATTCATTGCTCGAGAAGCGGCTTTATGCTTTTGAAAGTATGGTTTTTACGCGATTTAGAAGAGGACAAAGAAATTGATTAATTTACGGATAAAATAGATGTATTTTTTTATAGTTTTAAACTTTTATTTATTGAAAATTGATACTAAAGAATTACATTTGAGAAATGTATAAATTAAAGTGAGCAAATTATTCAATACAATGTTTTTAATTCTGCAGGGCAAAAATATAGAACTGTAGAATTATATAATTTTCAATAGAGTATTAATGCTTATATGATTCCAATAATTCTTCCAAGCCTTTTAAAAAATACTTCTCAGCAGCACACAAAAGATTTTCTTCAGTATTATCAATTAAATTACAGTCGTTGATTTTTCCTGATGAATAAATGAATCTCAAAATATTTCTTTCAATGGATGTATAATTAACATCGATGATATCTACTACATTGCCATGTTTTTTTTTTGCATATTACGTATTTTATGTCTAATAACTTCGTTATAATTATAAACTCGTAAAAAAATATTTTTATGAACGTAATTCAAACATTATTTTAATTTTCAGTTCAAATCAGCTAGGACGGCAAGCAAATATGATGGCTGATTTTTGCTACACAAATCCGACGATTGTGCCCGGAGAAGAGCTTTCTCGTCGCGGATTTTCGATGTACAGCGGATCTGAGAACGTGATTGATGAATACGCTATTCGAAACAATAAGTATTCTGGACCTCATCATGATACGCGATCCAAGTTTTAATATGAATTTTTAATGTTAATTAAAAAAAAAGATATAAAATTGTTCAAGTTTTTTGTCTGGATTCTGGTGAAAGCAATACGCATAACTTTTATTAATTATTTTTTAAATAAATTCACCGATAATCTTTAGAAGTTCTTCAAGTTTTTCATTGAAGATGAAGTTGTTTAGATTAATGTTATAAAAATGTTATGCAGAACAGTTACAGAACAAAAATTCCTATTGCGAAAAAACGCTTAATTTTTGCAACTCAATTTGTTAAAAAATGTATATTTTTTATATTTTAAGTACTTATATAAAACATTATAGATATTTGTATTATTTGTATGATTATGTTGAATTATAATGCTATTAAATGTATTATAATTTCAAGCAATGTATTATTCTCGCATGTATAAAGATTTATACAAAAATACTGCATAGAATTCTACCTTATCGACTGTTTTAAATAAGGATATGATCGAGTTTTAGTATATAAGGTTCTGCTAAAAAAGACTACGCGTCGCCACCTGTCAATTATATCTGAATCAACTATATTTGTTGATGCCAATAAAAACCCATTAAACTGATTAATTAATCAACTGCAATTTCTTGCACTTTATTAATATTGTTTTTTGTTAAAAAATAAGTTTAAAATTATTATTTTAAGTAATTAAATAAAATTAACAAAGTTTGAAATATAAAACGAAAGGATTTTGAGTTTTATTATTTTGTTTTGTAACAAATTCTTTAAAAACTCAAGTAAATGTTAATTTGAAATTTATGTATATAAACTATTATAATTAATTATTATGTTTATGAATACATATATATAATCGATAAATATTTAATATAATATATGCTAAATTGATTTTCTGGAAATATTTATCAAGTCTTGAAATCAATTAAAAACAAAAAATCTAATATAAATGCAGAATGCATAGTAAATCTGTATAAGCCAAAGGTAGTAATCAGCCTTTTAGTTTTTGTATATTATTAAAAATAGTCCGCTGCATAATTGTAAATTGAATGCAGACATAAATAATAAGATGAGGATCAACAATAATATCATATATGATTCATAAATATCAATGTACGTAAAATAGTACATGCCTTTTTTATATTTCATATGCCAAAACATACTCATTCAGTATTCTTAGCACGGCTGAATTTTGTCGCCGACCGCCAAATCAATTCATAAATAAAGATTCTAACACGATTTTCGCCCTCTCTCACTCACCCGCCCATCAACTGTATTCGCATGCATCTACCCTCCAGCGGCTCGTCGGATGCGGTCTCTCGCCGATCGAGCGGCCGCCAGGGCGAAAAATCGATCCCCATAGGCAGCGGAGCCATTAAGGGCTGACCCCGTGATAAAACTGGCCCAAAGGTCGCCTCGCGCCGCGGCGGCAAACGGGGGTTGTAACGCGGCGCAGGGCCGACGCGCGCGGGGATAGGCCGTAATTGGTAGAAAATCATCGAGCAAACACATCGGGACAAGACAGCTCGAGGGGGTCGTGGGCGGCGTTACGTGCCGTCGCCCTGGATACCGACGACTCTATCTCTCTCTCTCTCTCTCTCTAGCCTCCGCGTGCACATACACTCACCCACACATACAGGAGCGCGCGCGCCTTGCTCACTTTCCTTCGCCGCGTGCGTGCAGCGCGTCTGTCTTCGTTTTGCGTTTTTAAGCTGCCGCTTCGTTGCTTTCTTTGCGCCGCCCTCTTTTTATTTCCCCTCCCGCGATGTACACGCAGCGCGCGCGCGCGCGCAACGCCGCCGTTATCTTGATTTCCGTCACGAGTGTTTTTCAACGGGGAGACACTTGTTTGTGTGCGCTCGCCTCCGTCGCGCGGACCATTTGTCTCTACTAAGTTTTGTCGAGTGCTCGTAAAGCGCGGCTATTGTTACTGCTAATTTACCGGAGCTCGGGGATTTCGGTGCCGCTCGATTTTCGATTGCAATATCGTTTTCTTTGAGAATTTAAAGGTCAAAAACGAGAATTTGAACGCTGATGTATTTCTGCTTCATATAAATTTAGCGATCGAAAAATCCATCGGATTTCGAGTATTTATTCGAATCTCGATATTGAACATAAAATAATCCAAATAATCTTGATATAAAAAAAAAAATTAATAAACAGATCACCGTGGGCGATTGGATTATTGGTAGTCTCATGGCCGAAGCCGCTTTTTGAACTATTGGATATAACGAATCAAACTCAAAATCAAAACACAATGAAATCGGATAGGCAATCTCGAGAATATATCGGGAGAACACGAAGCACTAGGACGTTGCTAATGCTTGGCCTCTGATAATGATGACTATGTTTATAATGGCTGGACAACGGCCGCATAATGGTCGAATATTGTCTATAAAATAATTGTTAAATATTAACTGAGTGATAGTCGATTATGGACTAAATAAAGGTTGAATATTAGCCGAGTACTGATTGAATATTGGCTGAAAATAGTCGAATATTCTCTGAATGCTGGTCGAATATTGGCTGAGTAATGGTCAAATATTAACTGAATAATGATCACCTTCCTACGCTTCGTGTGCTCCAAAACAACCAAGCACAAATATTCAAATGTTATATTGTTTTTAAACATTAAAGAATGATTATCGTTTAAAAATTTATTGTTATTTTTTCCATGAACCTTCAAACCTAATATATTTTCTGATGATAACTAGATAATGGCTTGATAATCAGCTTAGCTATAGAGATATCACGAATGACTGATACCTATTTGTTTTTAAAAATTAGAATAATGATGAAAATGAATAATAAATGAAAATATCCATTCGCAAAACTGCTTTCGCGCTAATCAATTTTGAGATTCGAAAATTTCGATCTCAAATTCGAAGGTTCAATTCGATCATATTGCAATGCATTTTAATTATCCAATTATTGATTTAATATCGAGAGGGATAATACGTACTTTGTATAACTTTTGATTTCATTTTAAAAAGTTTTTATTGTAAAACAACGGTTTTTTTTCTTCAAAGAAATTAACTCGTGTCTGCTCTGTTTCATTAAAAATTGCCACATTTTTTACTCATCGAAGGACGAAATTCCTAATAATTCGATTAATCGAGAACACAGTAATTTTTATTGAAAACTGTCTCCGTGTATTAATACAATTTTTCAAGCAAATCTTTCGTACAAACGTTTATGCGCCCTAGAACGCATATAATCTGTTTCGACCCTCGTCGAATTCCCCGAGCGAGTGTTTTTACAGTGCACGCAGCTCGTCGAGTGTTTGGTTTAATTCGAGCCTCTATTATTGCCCGAAAATCCGGGCCGATGCTCTTAATCGCGCCCGGATTATTGGCCGGATTTTATGACACGCGTACAAATCGAATGCATATGTCACTTTCCCGTGTCCCCTCCTTCTGATGTCGGGCACAGGGCTTTACTGGCTCTGAATTCTGATCTCCTTTTGAAATGGGCGCTAATTTTTGATAATTATCTAAATGTTCTCGCGTCTAATGCTGATGAAAATTTTACTTGATTTCTGCGTCGATCAGAATATTAAATTAAAAAAAATATCTACGCATTGGGATCAAAATATTTTTAAACAAAGACTAATAGATTTACGTCGCTATTTTCGTTTCAATCAGTATTCCGTAATAATTTAACCAGCAAACTTTATAACTTGGCAAAATTTTTCACGCGGCTCTTGCGTAAAACAATTAAGCAAAGTTTCGTCATAATTTGCCGAGAGAGCGAAAATAAAAGTGGCGAAAAGGAAGGGACGGAAAAAAAAGAAGCTCAAAGTAGCCCTTGCCCCGAACACTTAGCGCCTAAATAGCCAAAAAGAAAAGTCAGAATTACTCGCGAGCCATATCGCCCGTACATACGTATACCTATACATTCGTCTCGAGTCTCACCGCGACCTTATTCTCTTTTTTTCCTTGCCCGGCCCGCGCCGCTGTTCGCTTCTTTTTTCTCTCCCTTCATTTAAGATCAACACTCGTACGGGTGTGTATATATATATATATATATACGCGCGAGTGGACGGTAATTGCAAGTCGCGAGCGAGCTTTTTTACTCTCTTTCTTTTCGGCTCGTAAAAATACGAGACTCGAAACCTCGAAAGGTTTAAAGCTTTATATACAGCACCTTTTGCGCCAGCCGTCGGGGGATTTTTCGTCCGTGTGTATGCTTTAACACAGAGCCAGGCGCTTATTGTGACTTTGCGGACAGGATGTGAGAGTATATACCGGCCAAGAAAATAATGAGACGATTAAGCCGACGGAAAAATCTCGACTTGCCTCGCGGCGCTATTCTAATTGTTTACGTGCACATGTATATATCTTGTATTTTATTTTAGAAAACGTGCCGCTTTCTGAAGATATTTTTGTGTTGCTTAGTTAAAGAGATGAAAATATGTACATGAAAATGAAAGTTTATGCTAGAAAAATAGTGTCAAGATGGGTCTGCAGGTGAGAAAAAGCTTTGTTTAAGAATTTATAATTACGACAAGAGGGGTGCAATATAGAAAGCGCGGATGAAGCTTTACCCGCAATTAAATACGAGGCGGCAAAAATGGAATGTGCCACTTTTCAAAATTTTCAAACAGCATTCGTATAATATCTTCTTTTGCGAGCTAAAATGCAAATGCGCTTAATTCTTGATCTCCGTATAAAATCGGCTTAATTAATCCAAGGCTCGAAATATCATAAATTATCAATCGAAATACGCTAACAGCCCAACAGCCGAATAATTCTCTCGAACAAAAAAAAACCCAACCCCGGTGACAGGCAGCGCGTTTTAATGGACCCGAGGCGGCTTTGACGACGGACCGCACAATAGAGTCGCGCAAACAGTCTCTCTCTCTCTCCGCGCTTTTTCTCACATTACACGAGCAAACAATCCGCGGCCGCAGCTCGCTATATGGTATATAATAGCGCGCCTCGGGAGCAATCGTCCTCTCACGTTCGGAGCGCGCGGCGGGCCACCCTCCGCCGCCGAGTCGCGTGGACGCTCCGCGGGTGTCGTGCTGCCCGAGCTGCCATGGGAGCGTAACGAGCGAGCGGCTATTATTTTGTGATACGGAATCGTGCGCGCGTCTTGCGGAGGAGGCCCCGCCGACGACGACGACGACGCGGACGCCGAGCGGGGTTTAACGAGGCGCGATCGGGCTTTTGGCGACTTTGAAGTTACGAGCTTTGGCGGTCCTGTTGAGTTTTGCGATTGAAAACCTTTTGGTCGTAGACGATAATTTATCATTCTGCAGGATATATTTAATAAGAGTTTCAGAACTGAACATTAAGGCCGTGTTAAAGGTGGCTCTTGTGAAATTCAATTTCCGCCCAAGACTCTCAAAAAAGTTATGTATTATTTATTAAATGCGCTATATAGTGGTCAAGCACCACCTTAAAAGATAATAATATTTTATAATTTTTACCAGAATAAGAGAGTAAGATATAAACAATAGAGTAAAATTTCCTAATTTAAACAATGTAAACATGAATTGGATTTTTATTATTTTAAAAAAAAAATTGTATACATAGAAATTCAAATATCTCCAAACCTTTAGCAGTCAATAAAAAGAGTAAAAAACGCATACTACCATTATCGCATCAAGTATAACACCAGACATTGACTTCTCTACAAGCTACAATCAATCCTAATTGTTCATCAACCGAGCGTGCAACCTCCACCGGCGCGCTCCTCTCCCCCCGAGCTCTCATTACCGCGTAATCTGGACTATGGGCCGACAATTAAGCCCGTTACGGGGAAAAACGAAGGGAGCGGCGATTCCGCCTTTTGCTCGGCACGAGACTTTCGATGACTGATCGCACAATGAGCTCGAGGCACGTGGCTCTTTTTTTCTCCTCTCTTTCTCTCTCTCTCGGACGTCGAGCGTACGCCGCGCCGAGGCACCACGCGGCGCGATATGCCTTTCGTCCTTTTCCGCGTCGAGTATTATGTACGTATCCGGCCGAGGCCTATTGTCACTCCTGGCCGACAATTAAACGCGCTGGCGGATCGTCTTGGAAACGTGGGATCGGAGGCTTCGCGCAGTTTTCGGGGGCTTTTTTAAAGGGTTTTCGGCAGGTTGAGAAGTTATGAGGGTCGCGGTACGTTTCAAACTGTAACGTTGAAAAAGGTTTTTCAGCAGAAAATTGTGACATAGGCCATAAGGCGTCGCTTAGACTTTATGAATTCGAGGAGCCTTATAATAATGTTTCTAAATGAAATGTTGTAAAATCTAGAAATAATTTAGAATTAAAAAATTGAAGAACAAAGCTTCCTTTCTTTTATCAGGCACCGAAGAGTTTTTTTTTTTTTTCTTTACAAAAATCATCACCTTTCTCTACTGACCGACCGGGCGTTGGCGAGGGAGGAATATCATTAGCTTAAGATTATGTTGCTAAAGGCAATTTTATACCTGCCTCAAAACACAGGTCTCTGTGACTCTACTGCCGGAATTGGGTATTTCCCGAGGTATTTCCCAACTTATGATGGGGAATTCCGGACACCTGGAAAAGAAATGGTGCGGCTAAGAAAAGGGACAGTTACTTTACAAGGAGGATTTACGCAGCAAATCAACAGGGTAAATACGGTAAAGCCTATGATTGCAGGAGGGATGGGGCAAAGTACGGAGACGGGACCCCGTTTGAGTGCTATTAAATATCAGCGGGGAGCCAGGGAAAATTGGATTAAAATAATGCCCTTTGTAGATTCGAGTTTCAACGCCAAGTAAATTTAAATTGGCTGATCTACAATGCTAATTGAATAAAAATGCGTTTAGGAAGGTTAAATCAAATCAATAATTGTTTTTTTTCCTATAGTAAAAAGATTTCAAGTAGATGAATGAATAGAAAATAAAAAGATGCAAGTTCAAAGGAAAATATGGTATATTTTCGGCGTGTAGGCACCACATTGCGTAAATTTATACTTTTACAATATTTACAAGGTTGAATTAACGTTGGTATAATTGTTTCACTGATTACTTGAATTTCGCTATATAAATGTGACACTTGTACTTTATAAATAATAATCTTGTATAATATATAATTATATGTATAAATACATTATGTATATTAAGTATGCCTCGATAAGTACGGTTAGATTGATACCGTGTCCAATTCAAATATACATTTCTAGATCAAACTCAAACCATTTTAAAACGAATTAATTGTTGCTGTCGATTGAATTAAAATTGGAAAAAATGTTTTTTAATTTTAATTATACTAAATAATCTACAACTTAGTTTAATTTTCCAACAAATTTTATTAAATTTTTGTTTAATTAAATAAATATAATTTAATTATAATGAAATCAAAGATTGATACAGAACCAAAATAAGATAGCAATGGTTTTATATATATTCGAAAAAATATTTAGTTTAATTAAAATTTTTTTTTTCTAAACGATAAATTCGCCTTAAAAAATAATTTTAAAATTAAACTACTTAAGAATATTATGTACATTGCTAAAAATAAATTTTCCTACGGAAATACATTTCAGTTAAATAAGAACTGATGAGAACTTACTAATGATATTAGATGCTGATAAGGTGTATTTCTTTGGTCGGTAGGCATAAGCACCGGTCAGTCTTCGGATTTACGTAAAATATTTACATATTCGATATATTTAAATTTAAACTACGTACAGTAAAACTCGATTTTTACATTATTAGAAAAAACGCTATTACTAGAAATGTTTCGTTTTTTTAAATTTTAAATATATATACATTTTTAAAACCTCTCGTTCTAACTTTAACGATAAGGAAAAGTTTGCTTGGTAAGACAAACTTCTTTACCGAAAGTAATTTCATAAAACTCGGAAACAATTTGAATTAAAGTTTTCTCTCAAATAATGCATGGACTATGCATATTAATATTCGAAGAACCAAAACAAAGTGTTTATAAACAGTATGTATGAAATTTAGATACAATTTCGATATAATTTTTGTATAGAAAGTTTTTTTTTTTTATAATCTATTTACATTTGTATAAACTTTTTCACATATGCAACTTTTGCAAACCGCAATCAGCTGATTATCACAGCGAACTAAGATCAAATCTTTCTTTAATATTTCGTAACCCTAAACTAAAAAGTCAACTAAAAATATTCTCTCTATTCTAATTCAGATCTTCTAGCTGAATTTTCTAATCACATTTGACACACCTATTAACCCCTTAGCCCCGCAACCGGGACCAGCATTCCGTGCCGCAATTCTTCCTCCAAGGACCGATCTCCGAGCAGAACCTTTTTTGAAAGGATTCCTCGAGGCGACACCGCACGCATACTTCGCACGCACACTCCGCGCGTCTCTCGTTCATCCGCGCGAAGAACGCGCAGAGTGTTATCGTGCCGAGTACGCGGTCGGCTCCCGCGAGACGTCGAAGGGACCGCGAAGCTCGAAAACAAGTCGCGCATTCGAATTGTACCGATCGTTTAGCGACTCGGCGGGAAAATCGCTGCAGCCGTGCCCCGAGCAGTGGCCCGAAATTCAAAAGATCCTGAGTCGATTGAGCACGCCCTCGTCCGTCATCTCCGTCTGAGACAATTGCGCGACGTCGTAGCAGGTGGCGGTCTGTTGTCAGTGGACGAACTGATGGTGCGGCTGGACGGAATTCGGACTGTACTGCTGGGCGTTCGAGTAGAGGGGTATGTCGATGTGCTCGACGCCGCCGTCCACCTGGAGGTGGTGATGCCTGACGCTCTCGTGGACGATCGCGTGATGGGGCGAGGTGTAGTTGGCCTGCTCGTGGGAATTCGGTATGACCGCGTTGCCGGGGGTCGAGGGCGTGCCGGGGTTGCTGCCGGAGGCGTAGCCGTTCATGAAGTTGTTGAAGCCGCAGTTGGAGAACATGGCCGCGCTGGCGTCGATGCTGGCCACGCTGGACGGCGAGTCCATCATTATGTGCGGGTAGGCGTTGAAAGCGTTGCCGACGTTTCGGGGCGCCTCGATTAGGTGGGTGGCGTTCAGCGGACTCGAGAGGTGAGTGTCCGAGGCGTCCGAGCTGCCGCAGGAGCTGGAGGACGCGGAGTAGGGTCGCCTCTGGTGCTGCTGTTGTTGTTGCTGTTGCTGCTGCTGCTGCTGCTGTTGGCTCTGCGGACTGTGCTGGAGATTCGACATGGGGCTCGGCACGTGATGCATCATGTGCGAGAGCTGCTGAGGCTGTTGCTGGACCGCGGAAATGTGATCGTGTGGCGTTCCTGGAAGAGAAAAAAGACAGTCTTTTGTAAAGAGTCCAATAAAGTTTATTACATCAAGTTTGCGCTTTCGCGCGGTTCGAATTTTCAACGCACCTCCGTATTGGTAGAACATTTCGGGCGAGTAGTAGCTGCTGTTGTCCTCGTGAGAGGCGACGCTCTGAGGCGTGAAGCTCTGCGAGCCGGCGGATACACCGCTGTAGCAGCCGTGTCCGGGCAGGTACTCCGAGCTGATGTAGCCGGAGCTGTCGGTGAACTCGGAGTCGGCGGTGGTCTCGGTGGTCGTTCGCGTCCGGTACGGCGAGCTGGGACTGTTGCCGTGCAGCAGCTGCTGCTGGCCGGGCTTCGTCTCCTGGACGTCGGCGACGCTGCTGCCGCTGCTCGACAGCGGAGTCTTGGGCGTCGTCGGCGGGGGATTGCTCGGCGAGGTAGTGGTGGCCGACTCGTCGTAGCTGATCACGAGGTCTTTGGCCTCGATCTCCGAGATTATGTAGTTGACGGAGACGATGCAGTGGGGACGGGAGCTGCGGGAGTTGTGGACGATCGTTGCGTACGACTGCATCCAGACCCAGCCGCCGGTGCGCGTCAAGAACCTGTAGTAGTGCGTCGTCACTTGGCCCTTGCACAGCACTGTGGACAGAGAGAAAGGAAGCGGTTGGTTATTTAATGCTTGAAAATCGGAACGAGCGAGTGATAATACAGAAATCAACGGTAATTCGAGTTTAGTATAGGAGGAGAATGCGGATTTTGAGCTTGACGAGAGAGCTTCGGGCGAGTATTAAAAAACAGACTAGGATTCATTAGCAAAAGCTGTGCGCGCGCTGATGACTTAGACTTGCGCGCGGGGACAATGGAAAAGCCGGAAGCGGCCCTTATCTCGAGCTCGTTTCTCCAATTACGGCAATCAATTTCCACCCCCGAACTATACGCCGTATAAAATTCCCTCCTATATGACGCTCGATCGGTAATCTCCATCCCGAGGGCAAACTCCGCTCTCTCTCTCGTCGGCTAATAAAAATAGTTTCCGAGCGCGGAGAGAGCCTCGGCGTGTTTGAACGAGCGAGACGACGGCGGGATGAACTCGCTCTTTTTTTCTCTCTCTCTCTCCCCCCCGGCCTCATAGAAGCGACATTAGTGCCTCACGCACACAGCCGAAGCGACGGGGCATCCCTTTGAGGCTAAGCCCGTGAAACTGCGAGTCTGTTCAAACAACGATAGCAGTAACAGCCTCCCGTTTCTCTTACTACTTCCATGTTGCTCCTCCCATCCACTTATCCCTATTTTCCTCCCTCCTCTACGTCTCTCTCTCTCTCTCTCTCTCTTGCTCTTTCTCGCGTCTCCCTCCCTGTACTTTACTATATGTATAGTCGCGCTTTTTTCTCGCCCTTTTTTTCGACCATTGTTCGACGCTTTTTCTCTTTGTTATAGCCTCGCTTTTTTTCTGCAGTCTTTTACTCCTCCGTAATTGCATTTAGTTTCTGCTCTTTTTTCACGGTTTTAATCATTCTTACACATCTTCCGCGATCAATAAAATCTTAAACTTCGTGCAACTTGTACAAATTTTTAAAAGCTAAAACGTCAGAATTAGAAAATATAAACTTTCAAGTGCGCTTTATTTGCGCAACCCCTAATAATTAAAAAAAAACTAATCATACCCTCTCGAACGAACTGCGCAATTATCCAAGATCCCGCGACTCGGCGAGGGCCCTTTGTCTTCGACGCTGCATCCTCCCGCCAGGCGCGCAGCCGCGACCGCGAACACAGCGACACTTTGCCGCTCGCGCATTGTTCAATCAATAATACAACATCGCACCGAGAGCGCCTTTTACCCTTAATTTAACGCGACACACGCGCGCGCGAGGCCGCGCGCCTGCGCGATTCGAGGAATCTCAACGCTGCGCCGCGGCGAGAGAGAGAGAGAGACGTACGGCGCGACGAACGTTATATGTGCACGAGCGTGCGTAAAATTTATCCGTCGCGTCAGCCATTTCCAGGGAACTTCGGCGGCGATGCGCGCAGCTGCGCTTGTTTGAGATCCGCTCGCTTTTACGATCCTAGAATTAAATGTCGGCGCGATACTCCAATTATTTCTTATCCGAGAAGCCAAGAAAGCTATATAGAACTTTTTCCCGTTGCCCCTGCGAAGAGCAGCGTTCATTCTGGCGCTCGACTAAGTAGTACGAGTAGTAAAGCTCGCGAGCCTTTCCATTCTTAAAGACCGAGTTAAAAATACAGCCCGAGAAGCAAGTGCCGCGATGTGACACGTAAGACTTTCGCGCTCTCGCGAAAGGGCGCTCTCTCTCTCCCTCTCTCGGCCGAGATGAGAAAAACGAAGACGAAGAAAGGGAGGAAGGCACGTAAGGAAGGAAGGAAGTGAGAAGGAGAGAGAGAAAATAAGTAGCAAAAAAGAAGCGCCGCTGCTGGCAAGGAAAAGAAAGTGCCCGGTCCTCTCTTCTCTCCCGTTCAAGAGGTGAGCCGACGGAAGATCAAAGGCTTTGTATATTTCGCGTCACGAGGGTCTTGGCTTTCTCTCTCTCTCTCTCTCGCTTTGCTAAAAAGCAGCGTCAGCTGCATGTGTATACGTATACAAGCCTTTCGCGCGGCGGCTCCTCTTTCGGGCCGAAGCCACTTTTAACCTGCGGCGCAGAGGCGCGAGATGCAGATCGCATCGGCGGAAAAAGCGGACCGTCTAATGAGAACTCGGGGGTGGCCACTGCCGCCGTTCCCGCCTCCGTTTTTTCCAGATAACGAGACGCGATCAAGGTGAATAGCGCGTTTAACTTATTTTATGATATAGTTCCAGCAGCTTTTCCGCGCTTAATTCTTTTTACCCTAATTAAAGGCCTTTTTGGCGCCGACGAGTCGTTGAAGACTTTCTTTTCCGGGGGCTAGAAAACGAAGATGCTTATTAAAAGGGACTGCGGCACTTCTGTTATAATGCGACACTCGCGGTATTGATATTGATCCTATTGTTTCGCAGTTTGCTCTGCTCTTCTTCATGTCAGCAAGTTCTTTATTGCGGCTGTTCTATTATTAGCTTATAAAATTACTCGTCCGCCGTCTCATTAATTAAAAAAATTTATAACGCGTTTATCGCGAGTCGGCCTCGAATTACTAATTATTATTATTATTTTTTTTTTAAATAAGCTCGTCAATATACTTACATATTTGATGAGACCGCTGGAGGAACGGTGCATCGCAGACGTGCACGTAGTGGTACAATGTTTTGTTGATAAGCTCGTTGGGCTCGTAACCAGTCAATTGAGGTATACTGAAAAATCGCAATAATTATACGTTAGAAATGCACACAGTAACAAATCAATGGGGAACGGCTGCGAAGAAAAATCATCCTTACCTGGCATCGAGAAATATGAGTTTGAGATCGAGCGAGGCCCGAAACATGAACATATTGTGGTGCAGCTTGATTTCCGTGTTGGCGCTCGGAGGCAGCGAGTGTCCGACCGCGACGAGGCCGACGTTGTGAAGCGCGTAACCCGTCCCGTTCGTTTTGTCGTACTCCAAGCTGGAATCCTGTACCGGTAGAGACTTCAGCTTCAGGTATCCGGAGCAGTGAATCACCTGTAATTTAAAGAAAAAGCCTTTCTTCAATATGCGTTTGCTCGGGGAGATTGCTGAATTAGCATTCCTCGGGGATATATGTCGAGAGTGCAAGACCGTATATAATATCTAGAAATAAGCCTGAATCGCCAGAAAAGACTAAAAATTGAAGAAGGCCGCCGCTCGAGAGTGCAAATAAGCTCCATATACCCGGCACTCGTTCGACTAATAAACAAACAGCCCTCCTCGACTCTCCCAAATTAACAACGCTCGAAAATGTTGACACATCAAAAGACAAAGCTTTCGCGCGAAAGAGGCGGCTCGCGTTGTAATAGCGCGTGCAGTCGCACCGGCACGTGTGTGCACTCGTGGAAATTAATTCATTTTATGCGCACCTTGTGCGTATACACTCGCCCGCTGCTGCAGCGGCGGCTGCACGAGGAGGACGCGCCCGTCGCGAGAGCGGAGCAGAAACGGGCCCCAATTAAGAGAGCGCGTACGGCGTAATTACGGCGACGCCTCTCCTCTTAAAAGTACACGACACTTCGGGCTCTCGCGGGCCGAATTACCAATTCCGAGCGCGACGATGCACCGATTCGCCGCCGCCGGTGAATTTGCGAGGCAAATTTCGCCGAGCGGAGCCGCGATGCAACGGCCGCCGATGGGGCAGCTACCCCTCGCGCTTTTGCGGGGGGGCTAGTTGCATATTACGCCGCGGATCACTTTGAGAGCGACGAGGCGACGTGTATTAGCAATTAGGAGATGCTTTTTGTCGTCGGAGGGATTAGCTGCACGACGAGTTGTAACGTTGCTGTTTTCAATTGAAATACATTATTTTTAATGCATCTTTATATTAATAATTATTAACATTTTTTTTAAATTAATATTGCAACAAAAAATAATGTACCGGTTTCTTTTTAAATTCAAATTTTTAATCTTTGATTTATGCCTTATGAAGAAAAAACTTTTGAAAAAATTAAGAAATCGCAAATATTATTGAAATAAAAGTATAATGTTTACAATTTTGTTATTTCAAACAGGCAAGTGACTGAAAAAAATGTACACGGAAATATATACGAGAAATAAATCGATTATTGTAATGAATAAGCCACTTCTGCAGAGATGAAACAAGTCATTATTATTGCAGTCATTGAACACGAGAGGTTTGTAAGTCATTGAAGCTCGCAAGAGCAACCCTTTTCATACATGAAGATCGCTGATTTTACGAGTTCGTATAATATTTTTTTCCTTTGAAAGCGGTGAAAATTTATGGAACAAGGCTTCTTCTCATTGAAAAATTCACGAATCTGAATTTTAAATGACGAGGTTTGCTTCAATTAATAAGCAACGCAATCATTTTGTAATGCTAAATTTAACAACTTAGAGCAAAATTTGAATATTATTAAAAATAACAAACTTGTTTTTCACAAAGCTAATTTAAGGGAGGATTAAAGATACTTTAATAAATTTCACTCAAATCTATTATATTTTTAGGCGTTCTTTTAGTAAACCGCCAGAAATGAAATGAGAGCTGTTTGCACAACGCAAGAAAGCACAGGTTTCCCCATTGAATTAATCACGGCATTTGTCAGCTCCGACAATCAATTACCGAAAAAAAAGGCAAAGTAATCGAGAACACCACTTAACACGGAATCCCGACACTCGAGCAATAATTCTACGCCCCAACCGTCTGTCTCTTAATCCGAATTTTACGACCTCCGACTTATGAAAATTAATTTTCGCCCTCGGCCTTCCTCGCAGGCCGCTCCTTCTTTACTTTCTCAATCGATAAGATTGCGTTCCCAATATATATATACATAAAAATCTCGAAATTTCAAAGCAGCCTCGGAAAAGCGTCGGCTTCGGCAGGCCAATGTGCGAGAACGCCAGGCGTCTCGACGTCGCGCGCGGCCGATTACGCCGTTTCCCGGAAAATGTTTGTCGAGCAGCGCGGCGGCGCGTAATACACCCCGTCGAGGGGGGTAGGGCCTGCTTTTTGTGCTCCCGGCAACGCCGGATCGATTCTCCCTCGTCCTTTCATCCCCGAGGCGCGCGCGCGCGCGCACTTGACTCGCACGCGGCGGCCCGCCCGAGCGGTGTGTATGCGAGTCGCTTTTTGTATACTCGGGCTCGACAAAAGATGCCCTCCTGCCTACTCGCGCGTCTTTGCGCGAATGCGGGCGGCGTTTACAGACTCTTTTTCCGCGGTTTTGTGCTTCCGAGGATGTACTCGGCGCCGATTCAATGTGTACTCAGTCTTGCACTACTCGGCTCTTTACCCCTTTTACGTATACATAATCGCAGCGGCGAAGAAAAATTAGCAAAAAACCAATCGCTCACCTTGTAGCCAGCGGAGGTGAGCCCGGCGTTTCGCTTGGCGAGAACGCACTTCATCCTGAGAAAGAAGGTCCGCTCGATCTCGATCTCGCCGTGGCAGTTGGGCGGCGGCAGGGAGCCCGGCAGGCAGGAGCCGCTCAGTATCGAGGACATCTCCTCGTGGTCGTACTGGTGGATGTACTCGTAGATGCTGTTGCCCGTGAGCTCGACCTGCGACAGGCCCAGGTGCACGCTGGCCGTCTCGCTGATGTACATGATTTTACCGTCGGCCGCGACGACGAAGATGAAGCCGTCGAGCGTCTGAAACGGGGAGAGAGAAGGCTCGTTTAGTAGTTTGCTCGTGATTGCGCGGAAGGTGGTGGGAGGGAAATATAGGGGGTTGGCGAAAAACTCACTTGAAGAAGGTGCGAGCCCAATTCTTTGATTGTCGCTTCTCCGGGAAGATTCATCGGGGGTGACGCTCCCCAAGCATCGCCCAAGCCTGAAATAGAAACATTTTATTTTAAGCAAGTTTACTACAAATTGATATAAATATATATATATGCTCCGTCGTATTTTTTCACAGCGCGAATTAACGGATTATTTCGCTTTAACAAATCCGTCTAATTAATCAGCAAAATCTCCCGTCTGAAGACGGCTCCTCCTCTAATTAAGAAGCCATTTGAAGGTGTAAAAGGCGGCACCTCCGCCGAAGCTCAAAGCTCATTAAAAAGCGCCTAACGCAAAGGCGCCTCTAACTCGCAAAGGTCAAAGGAAGCGGCGAGCCGGGCGGTGCGCGTGCGCCGAGGTGTGCACGGTTAATATTTCGCACTTGATACACCGGCGCGTCTTCCCCAGCGCTCCGTGGCCGCGCATTAATTTCCGCGTCTCTCTGAAAATCTCGCGCGGAAAGCTCCTTCTTTCCCGCGGCGCTGTTACCGAGGGGCTTCTCGGTTCTTTTTCCTTTTTTTTTTTTTGTTCATCCTCCCCGTCGCCGAGTGGCTGTAATGGACTCGTACGCGGATTATTATCGTTGCCGATGCAGTTTTTTTTCGAAGGAACGCTTTTTGTTATGTACGTGCACTCGGGGAACAAGTGCCGAGGAGGACGCACGCGTGTGCACGAGCCGATCGGCCCCGGCATTGAAATCACGATAAAGCTGCCCTCGAATTTGCATCTGATTCGTCGTGCGTTGCTCGGAGGAGATCGGAGGAGACGATTGGGAGGTGGAAAATCCAATCGGCGACGGATTGACGTCTTCGCTGATTGACATCTCCGAGATTTCACGGAGGGAGCGCGCGAGTCTCTCTCTCCTTTCTTCGAAGGACCGACGCTCGATAGATATGCACGGGTATTATGAAAATCGCGCGCCGATCGATATCGCGTTTGATTGATTTGTGTGTCTCCGTTCGTTCGGCATTTTAATATTTGTCAAATATTTACTCTCGATTCACGCCGGGGGATCGATTATTTTCGAGAATTTCTATTATACGCTTTTTAAACCCAGGAATTTCGGGGCGACCTCCCGCATGCAAAGCAGTTAACGCATCGTATCCCTGTCAAAGCTTCCGCTCTCGACGCCCTTCCCGCGGCGAAAAAAGGACTCGTGTACTCGCAAAGTGGTTCCGCCGGAAATTTTCTCATTTTTTTTTGGTTCGGCCTCCCTTTTCGCGCGCGACCACCACCCGAGATCGAGCCCCGTGAATATAAAGCCGCGGCGCGAGAGGGATGCGACTACTTGAAATTCAATTCGCCGATGTCTGGAAATTCAAGGGGAAGAGGCGGCGGCGACGGCGGCGGCGGCCTTTCTCGGCGCCATTGTAACACTATAACGGCCCCCATGCTTTGCTTACAAAGCACGGAGGGAGGACAGAGGCGCCCCTTTCGGGTAACAATGCATTAAGTGCGCAATCACACCCATCTCATCCGATACTATTTGCCCTTTGCGTAGTCTGAGTGTCTTATAAGACGACCCTGCCGCGCTCTCTTTAGTCGATGAATTAATAAAGGACCGGCCGATTTTAACGCTCCCGCGTCTTCTGCGGCAAGTGTTTCCATCGCGGAGATCCTAACGACGAGCTTCGCGCAAACGAGGAGATTGTCGATATATATTTTATTGAATTTCGCTTATTCACAGAGTTTTATATTATTTTTGCAATGATATTTTAGAAATATGTGTACTGCTTTCGAGAGCGTTGAAGCTTACCGTCGGGAAAGAGGTTCCTGAGCTTGAGATAACTGGTGGTCAGCCTGATGACGCTGGCCTTGTCCAGCTGGGAGGTGATGGCGGTGGGCAGCGGCAGGAGCTTGGCGAGCTCGTTGAACTCCTGGTTCTCCTTCTCGCGGCGGTTCTTGGCCGCGTCGCGGCTCTTGGCCTTCATCACGACCTCCTGGGGACCCGTGCCCGCCAGGCCGGTCGTGTTGTTGTTGTGGCTTAGGCTGTTGTTGTTGTTCAGATTCAGCTGGTACTGATCCTGCTGGAGGGCCTTGCGCCGCTGGAGAATCTGCTCCTGGTTCAGTGCCAGCTCTTGCGGCACCCGCTTGCACTCTGAAATCAGGCGTTTCGTATTTTTTACGTTTACGTTTATATACATAGTTTAATGGAAAGGAGATTAGGAGATAATAAACGGGACGACGGCCGGTGCGAAATTGCGGCCGACTCGCGCGCGAGAGGTGATTTAACGGCTTCACGCCTGCATCGAGTTTGCTTGACACGACCCGTAAGAGGGTCGCGCGCGACGCCGGGACATTTACGGTCAACTGCTCGTAAAGCTCGCAGCCGAGGCGTACGCTCTTTATACTTTTACGGGCTAATTCGGCCCCTCGCAAATTGATTTCGGTAAAAATCAGCGATTCCAGCGCGAGACTCTCGCCGCGGCTCGCGGAGGGGACTGTATTTCTTCAAAATAATGCCGGGCAGGACTCACGGCCGCGCGATAATAACGGCGCGCGTAACGATTGCAATGGTTCTCGTTACGCAACCGCCGTCGACGCCAAAAGGGAGCAGCGAGCCATCATTAAAAGCGACGGCGAGAAGAGCAACCTAACGACGTTTCTACGCGAAACTTCTCACGAATGGAAATTCGCTCTGAATAATGCATTTTTTTTCTGCTCTCTCTCTCTTTTGCCTCGCTTCGACTCCTCGGCAATGTAGTCGTCTCGATCGCTGAAATGGGATTCAGTATCTCGCCGCCTCTTGGATTAAAGTGTGTTTCACGCATATTTATATCGTCAGCCTCAGCCGCGGACACTCCCGAATGAAGTTTTTCATTTTCCTCTTTAATTATAGAATTCAATTATACGCTTCCTCAAAATAAAGGACCGCGCGAACGAAATTTCGCTCGAAGCATTGAGAGAGTCTCGTTTTAAAAAAGGAAAACAATAAATTAACATCCCATTAATAAGAAAGTCGTAAATACTTAAACTACCGGAAAATTGAATTTGCATTGTGTCGGCGCTAATGTAAAATAGCACGTCGAGTGTCCAAATGACTTTCGCGCCGCTCGATGTCCGCGCGCGCGCGCGCGCACGTGAAAGATGAAAATTAACGTGCGCGCGCAAGGAGGGACAGTTTTGTTGCCGGGCATTCCGAGAAGCGCGTCGCAGAGGAGAAATCGCGAGGAGATTGCATGAATGCGACGCGGGTGTAATATATTTTCTGAGCGGCAATTTGCACAGTTTTTTTGAGCGAGCGCGAGTAAAAGTTCGGTTTTAGTCGTTGGCGCCTTTTGAGCGGAAAAATAGAATTTGCTGCGTTTCGAGGTTTTAACGTGGATTTGGGTTTTTGACGGTGGGATTTTTTTTTAAGGGTCGTACTGCTATTTTCGATGTGAGTATATAACTTTGAAACGAATAAAGATTTTTCAATGCATTAAAGATCTGACTACGAATTAACATATAATTTTTTGTTCAATAAACGCTAAGATGTATAGTTGTGGAAATGTTATTGATTTTGTGAACACAATTTGCCTCAAATTTTTCGAAAAATCCTTGCCTTTTCGTCACCAGGTTCTGCTAAAAATAACACTGACACGTGCCTTTTTTGGCAAAAAAAATAATTTCTTACAATTGCACATGACCTTGAGGTCTATATGTACAACACTTTCCGCGTAAAAACGTTCTTAAAAATAAGCCACCATTTAAAAAGGGATGACTCTAAATTAAAAGTTCCTTAGCAAATCGACCCGTCAGACAGTTTTTTTTTTTTTTCACTTTCAGATCACGCGAAGCAGAGTTATTAAAAATTGTTGTTTTTTTTTACCTTCCATGCCTTTCCTGCGCTTTAAGCTGTTTAAGCCAAGGTCCGTGGGCATTGACCTCTTATTGGAGGTCCTATCCTTAAGCGTCGACATCGCAGTCGTCGACATCGCAGTGTCGCGATTCATCACGAAATTGAAGAGTTTCATCATATCTAAATCTACTATCCAAAACGAAATCTTGCGGTCCTCCCGAGTCGTTTAACTTTACACTTTCACTGTACACAACTCCTTTATCCCACGACAGTCGGAACGTCCGTCAGTGCGGAGGAACCGATACGCACGGTTTAACTGACTGACTTGATTTGGCCTAGACTGGCAAACTTTAAATCTGGAGGTTGTAACTCCCTCCCTTCTCGTCGCTCCGTCCCCTCTCCGCGTGCACGGATCTCTCGCACAGGGGGGAGGCATTCAGAAGGCTCGTAGGGCCACGTGGATTCGAGACCCTGCTTTTTTTTCGCCCCACCTCTCGGGATATGGGGGTTGTTACGATTTTACTCTATACGAGCGCTGCGTACGTAAATATGATAGAAGTTCGTTTATACGATAGTAATATAAACAAAAGTAATAAATTCGTTAAGGATAGAAGTCGCTCGACTGATGAAGTTAATGACACCGAAGTTCGGTGGAAATAAAACAGTATCGAATAAATCTGCGGCAGGTCGCCCATTGTCAATATTTACCGAGCTCGATTTAATGGCTGGGATAATTTACATTCAAGAAAAATGTCAAAATTACTTGACTTCGAAGAATCGTAAAAAAGCCCATCCAACGCCGACAAAATGGCGAAGGTAAAAAAGGCTCGCTTAACAATAGAAGGACAAGATGGCAGCGCATTGCTTCCGAGAGGGTGACCAGCGGACCCTAAAGCCGGGGAAGCGGGTCTTTTTGTAAGCGCATCGAGTCGTAAGTAAACTACTTCTACGTTTTATAGTCCAGATGGAATCCATGCTAAAGTTCTCCGAGGCAATTGAAACTGCTCCGCGCTATTTTTGAACTTTATTTTTATTGCTATTTTACAACAATTTTCTGCTTTTGTTCGCGCGAAAATCCAAATTCCCTCGGAGAATGCTCACACCTCAATTTGGATTGCTCTAAGTTTTGAAAACAATGGAGCTGGGAAAAACCCGACTGTCTGGTTGGCTTATTCGGAAAAGGTCCTTTGAAACTTTCACGATGTACTCAAAGCTTTTCATTGAAGAATAATTCGAGAGTAGTTGTGATGCTAAGGCTTTTCTGTATACGAAAAAGATCGTTTTCAACTTTTAAGTCAGAACGACAACATTTTTTAGACAACTGTTTAGAAAAACTTTCAAACAACGTAAAACGACTCTGTTTTGAAATATATAGACATCAGATTCTTCATTATAATTTTTTATATCCTATACGCATTCAAACTGTTCCGTGTATTATTGTTTTCTACAGTTTTTTAAAGTAAAAATGCATATTCTTTACAGAGAAAGTGATGAATTAAATTAATATAATCAACAACTACAACAAATTTAAATATACTACCATGGTTAAATTGGGTTTTCCCACAAGAGAAGGTGCAGGTACTTTGGAGAAGCCCTAGTTATAAAGATAGATGATCTGAATACAAAAGGAAAGCAGAAGAGTCACAAATCAGTTTTTACAACTGTAATTACAAATATTTCAAAAAGTCACTGCTACATACAATTATAATTTTTATTTAAAATATTTTTACACTTTTTAATCATTAATTCAACATTTTGTTTGTTTACAAAATGTCAGTCCTTTTTACAATAATATTGTAGAAACTTATAATTTTGTAATATCTTAGAAGGAAACTACCTGGATGAAGGTTAATGCTTTTCAGAGCATAGAAATTTTGGGTTTTTCCCAATTTAGAAAGCTTTTCCTATGTAATAAATATATTATTTTTTTTTTGTTTTTTAAATATTACTTAATAACAGAATTCAGTGCTTCTAAAAGTTATTAAAAATCAAAATTTATCAAACGTTTGTCCAGATTCTATCAATCCAAGTCTTTACGTAGATGATTATCATATGATTCAATACACAGATAAAGAAACAAACTATTCTTATTCTGTTATTCTTGTTACTTTGCTTTTCGCTACAAGTAATACCTTTAGAAGCTTTTGGATTACCCCAGTCTTATCTGCATAAGAAAGCCATCTTCATATATCGCTTTTTGATCTATTCAAAATTCCTAAACAAAAGTGATACAAAGGAAATAATCAATTAACCGACAAATTTTTAAATCAACAAACTATTTTATATACAACATCATTTTTAAAATTGCGAGCTTAAAAAAATAACAATTTCAATACTCTTATACTCGAAGCTAAAAAAAATTGTTTTAAAAATTAAAAAAAGGGAAATAAGTCAAAGGATACTATAAAACCTCTTGATCATCGTATCCGTATCATCCACACCTCGAATGCGAGAAAGAAAGAGAGAAATAACTAGAAGGATTCTGGGCCAACAGGTTTTCCCCGCGCCGCAGTGCATCGCATTGACCATCAGCGCAAGCCGAAGGACTCGCAGTCGAGTAAAACACATGTTTCGCATTAGAACCGCCTACCTGTCCTCTCTTACTCTCTCGCCCGCTTTTCCCGGTCCCGTAGCGCTAGCCGAAGGTGTCATTGGAAAAACACATGTTTGTTAGCCCCTCTCTCTCTCTCTCTCTCTCACTTTTTCCCCAAAGTTTCCCGAATCCCTCTCGAAAGTTTATTATACTCGCTCGGTGGCCGCACGTGTTTCGCATGTGTCTCGCATCTCTCGCGGCACGACGGCGGAAAACTGCCGTGAAAGGCAGGTTCCGGAACCTGTCGCTGGCCCGGGGGAAGCCCGCTGAATGCCCGTGAAAAATGCACTGCCCCGAGGAGATAATGAAGACGGTGCGACAGGTAGGGGGAGGTGGTCGAACGCGAGGTACTTCCGAACATGTGTTTCTCAGTGGTGTATCGCTCGGTTTTATTGCCGGATCTACGAGTTTTTCCACTTTGCCGCCCGTCTCCTTGACGAGAGCTGATATTTAGAGTCGCTCCTCGAGGGTTGGCGCGAACCGTTTTTATTCGGGAAAGTTTGGGCGACGCGGCGTTTTATTGTTGCCTATTAGTTTTTAGGCAACGTTGCAGCTTAGATTACGTTGCATTTTAAAAACTGACTTGAAACGTTTAAATTAAGTGTTAATATATAATCCTTTATTATTAGTAAATGAATAGTAAAAGTATTTTTTCAAGTCTAGTTTTAAGAAATAAAAGTGAAAATATTTTCGTGTAATCGTTAATGCAAAAAGATTTTATTTGATCGTTTATCACACAGCATATTGCTATTCTTATATGCACTTAATCTTTTTTGTTATTAAATAAACCAGTTCCTAAAATTTTAGAGTAATTCTTTATCTTTTGCAATTCTTATAATATATAGTCAACAAAGATAAATATCTATGTTTATCTATTATAAGATCTTTGAAAGACAAGATTTTGGCACCTTAAAGCTTCAGAAGAACTGCAACATGTGTTTGGGATTTGCTTTTCTTAAGCGGGTTTTACAACTCTGGGGAATTTTCGACCTTGCAGTTAAGCAAGTTCCAGCGGTCATAACTCACCGACATTTTTTTTTCGAGGCAGTAAAATAATTAATTTTTATAATTCCCAACGGGCCTCTTATCAAATTGAATCAACGCGAGTACCTCTTTAGAAAGTTCAATTTTTATCCTGAAACTTTTACTGCTCTTTCCGACAAATGCATTCTTTCCTAAACAGGAATTTCAAAAGAATTTTTACCCTTACAAAACCTGCGATAATTAAAACGCGTAAAATAGATCGGAAAATCAACACGACCATAAAAGGCTACGTGATATTCGTCAATGCGCCGCTTCCGAAATCTTTCCCAGAGTCTCGCCATTCAGTCGTTCGCTTATTATTCAACTCACGTAAGCCGGCAGCGAACTTTTTTCGACTCCGCGGAAAATCGACACGACTTTCCTTGTCGACGCTGAAAAAAAAGCCGGGGGCCCCGCGTCAATCGGAGCTCCGCTCCGGAAAAATCCCGTCGCTCATTCAGGCTGCCACGCGCGGCCAGACTGCGCGGCGCCGGGCACAAACGTATAATCTCGGAAGCACGAGGGCAGAGATCGTGACTTCTCTATGAGAATCTGATCTGTCGGTGGGTTAGTCGAACGATCGCCGGGGAATTCCGGCCTCGGAGGCGTGATTTTTAATTAGGCTCGGGTGCAGGTATGTCCGACTGTTTAGCTCGTTAAGTACCAATTACTAGTAACGATAAGATCTTGAATAAATTACCGTTTATGCCGAGGTTTATGCAGTACGTCGTTTATAGTAAACAGTGGGATTTTCCCTTTGAAATGTTATCCAAAGAAACTATGTTTTTTTTTTATTTTACTTATAAAAATGTGATATTTTCCGAGACTGAAAACGTCAACAGCATCATTTATTAATATTGCCGTGCAAATGATTGAAAATCAATAAAAATTTTATTAAGAGAATTAAAAAACCAGCATCGATCTGTATAAAAATGAACTTTTATAATTTAGGGTTTAAGTACTTTCTTAAAAAAAAAAAAAAAAAAAGGAGCAGAAAATAATATAACGTAATAACGCTTCAAAATATATAACTTTCACCATATCATTGATCTCCAATCACTTTCATCTCCTCGCTCAAATATTTAGACACGGTTAACTTATCAATCCTAACGGAAGCAATAAAAGAAATAAGAATATAAGTATATAACAAGTCCGAATTCTTAATAAATCCGTCAAACAAGCGTCCTACACGAGCATTGGTCGCGTGCGTCTTCGCCCAAAGCAAACAAGGCACCAATAAAAAGAGAGGCCCGTCCACCGACAAAGGATATACATACAGCTTCGCGCGTCAGACAGTAGCCGACAAACGAGGGGGCGTTGGGTCCGATTCATCATCGCTTCCAGCTCTCCTCTCTTTTTTTTCTTCCGGGGGCCCGACCTTCCCACTACCGGCCGCGTGTGTCCCTGCATTTTACGGGGCCTGATTAGATGCCCCGCTCCGTTACGCTCTCTCGACCGATGGGCGTTGCCTGCACTGTCTCCTCTCCCTCGGGAGAGAGGGGGAGGGGAGAGCTCTCTTCTCTCCCTCCATCTTTGTAGGCCTGGATGCTCGGAATGCGGAATGCGGAATGCGGAACAACCTTCGAGTCTCGTTTGCGGGCCGAGAGTTTTCGCTAATTGAATATGCATGGCGGCTCTTGGGTCCTTGTTTGTCCCCGGAAAGACGCCGGAAAAAGATTCGCGCGCTCGCTGTTGGTTTTGGCCGGTGGGGGCTATTTTGTTTTTATGGATGCGGATGTTTTTCTTTGACGGCGAGAGGAAAAGGGATATGTTAATTTTCGATATAGGCGATATTGCTTGCTTTTACTGAGATTAGGTGCTGCTCGCTGTGTATTTTTGTATTTTGTTAATAAATACAGTCGGGTTGAAGGAATTTCTGTCTAAAAAAAAATTATTAGCCGCATATTAAAAGTATTATTTTTGTTGAATTATTATCATTTGTCATAAAATTGAATTTAGTTGACAATGAAAAACTCGTGATAATTAACGAATCTTCAAATACAAGAATGGTTTACAGTCTGAATTTATGCACATCCTTATCCGTCGAAAGCGATTGAACTCGATGAAAAGCGCTAACCCACGCAGCAGCCGTCAGCCGAATCTCCAACGGAAATCACGCCAATAAGCCATCTGCCGAGCGTGGAAAAGCGCGACAGGCGTACAAAAACTAGGTGAAACAGCTCTCCTCCGGTGTGGCACATCCGATTGATAGACCACAGAGAGCAGCGCCGAGAGAGAAAGAGAGAGAGAGAGAGAGAGAAAAAAAAACGAGAGGCAGAGCAGCCCTCTAAGCCGAGAAGCCGTTGCGAACTCGCGCGTCCCGTCGAAAGTGCATTGAGTCGGTCACGATCCGGCCGCGGACAAAAAGCGCGCGCGTCGCGCGACGCGCGGCTGCGACACCGATATCGCCTCTCTCTCTCTCTCTCTCTGCGCTTTCCTTTCCTCTCTTTTTATTCCGGCCTCGAAGCGCCGCGCTTTGTCGCCGCTCGCTTCCGCATAACGTATAGATGCGGCGGGTGGGAAGCGGCCGAAATATAAATTCCTGCCCGCTACGGAGCTATGTATTTATCAGCAGCCCTGCGAACGGCGCTTTGTCTTCCGCGGCCGGATTTAAGCTCCGTGGGCGTGAGATATATTTACAATGGCGGCGTGCGTCTGTCGGTGGACGATGAACGACGCGATTTTTCTGCGGATTGTATAGGTTTTTGCAACGCGGCTTTGCAATTTTTCACGGGTTCGTTTAAACTATATACTACGATTTTGAGAAGATGGGAGCTTATTGCCTTTTCGGGTTGAACACGTGTACTGTATAAAACGTGACTAAAGTGTCAATAATGAAGTGGGACGCGCGCTAAGAAAATCTATATTTTGTGTTTATATATATATGATCTTATAAGGACAAGTCCTTGGTTTATTAGGAGCTATCAAAAAGAATCTGTCCAACTTTGTCGACATAAGCGAGAAAGTTTTTATACAAGCGATGAACGCAATCTTCTCATTCTCGGTCTTGGTTCGATTGCGCATTAGATACTTGTAACGGGACGTTCATGAGTCATAAGTTATTATTAACGCAATAAGAAGAGCATCGGCGAGAGACGAAACTTTTATATTTGCCGAGAGCTATAATCCAGACGACGGAATGACTCAGTGACAGCTTGGATCGGTCCTCGAGTCGACTGACAACCGACTTTCATATATGAATAAGTGCGGCGATAAGCGATTCGGAAAAACTTTCCGCGCAGCTTACGTTCAATATGCCTCCGTCCCGCCAAAATGCAAGCTCTCTCTCAAACGAATCCCCAGCTGCACAGCTCGAATTATTATAACGCTCTTAATGAACACCGTCGGCGAAACAGCACGGACTCGCTTATCAGCCGATCGACACGTCCCGGACCGAATATTCGGGTCACGGCCTCGCGCGACAATTCGCACACGTCTATATATGTATATACACATCGAGCATCTTTCCATCGAGAGCGAAAAGAAAGATCCGCGGCGATTGCGCCCAAATAACCCTGTGCCACCGATTTCGGCGTGTGACGTAAGATTTCGGCCCGACCGTATAACAGCCCCGGGAGTCATTAGCATAAAGGGACGCGTGTCTCGGCATAGCTCGACGAGTTTATTTCTCGGCGACCCTTCGATGTGTGCTGCGCGGCGAGTGCCCTGTGCTGCGAGACGGTTTTTGTAGGCGATCGGCGGACCCGAGAGAGAGAGAGAGAGAGCCCATTGTCCGTTTTGTACGCACTTTTGTACCTTCGCGGGCTTTCAAAGCCGAGCCAAAGGTTATTACGGCCCCGCGATGAAAAATGATTATGGTTTATCTGATTGTGCGGCTCGTGAGATAAAGAGGCTGGATGTGAGGTTGGAGCGATTGCCTGACGGTTATTGTTCGAGTCCTGGCGGATGAGCGATGGAAATTAATTTATAAGAGTTTGTTGCATATAGATGAACCGTATTTTTCGGGCCGAAATTTTGAACAGAAGTTTAAAGTATTAACGTCGATTTTGTATATTTGCATTTTTTAACACTTATGGAATTGAAAAAATAAAATAAAATTCATTATTGATCTTTATTAAAGGGCTCAATTTCTCATTTTCTTGCAATCAATTACGCGTTAATTTTTGAAAAGTACATCAAAAACCCGTGACCTCACTCTCAAACTCGGGGCTCTTAATTCTAAAATTATAATTAATCAAACAACGTAACATCACTTGCATGTAGGTTGACGCAGCGGAAAATAATACGCCTCGCGGGGCCCCGTACCCATAATAAGCTCGCGCAAAAAATCGTCTGCGCTTTGGCGCGCGCGCGCCAAGCGCGAGTAATCCGATAGAAGGCGTGTAAGGTTTCGACTCTCGCCGTGGCTGTTTGTTGCTCTAGCGCAGCAATATTGTATGCAAGTACCCAACAATGCCGGCGTAAGTATCCCCCAAGCTAAAGTGTACAACAAAGCGGCTGCGTGTACCGTCTACATGGCTTCTCTTGTTTTCCTTCGCTTCCTCTCGCTAATGCTCCTTTTTTCTCCCGTTCCTCGCTCCTTTCGTTACGGCTGTCTTGAAGCGTTGCTCAATTTTTACTTCGATCTAAACGCCGAGACGTTAAATATCGATGGAGAAGCTTCGTAATTTTGAAAACCGCTTCCTCTCTTCGCCGATCGGTTCTCTCCTAAAATCCGCCTTACATCGTGTAATTTTCAAACGCTCGCCGAGAGGTACGTTTACGCGCGCGCGCTCTCGAGGGTGTCTCATTATATACACGTGTTTTTCTTTCAGCGAGAGTCGTAGCCGCGCGCGTAGGAAAGAGAGACCGAGAGAGAATTGCGAGTCAGCACAATGACGCGGAGTACGCGCGCGTATAGCGGTAATGTGCGCAGCGGTGCAATTTTTAAAGCGAGAGAGAGAGGGAGAGAGACTTTGCTTTTGTATAATGTAGCCGGTGTTCCGAGTATCGTGGATAGGGCGAAAACTCGTTTCTGGATATGCGAATCGCGGAAGATGGAGGCGATAAGTGATAAGAGTAAGGAGAGCGGAGGAGGAACGTAACCGGATATGCGAGGCACTTCTATAAAGTATTTTTGTATATTGAATTAATTCAGAACAAGTTGTTTTTATTTCAATGTGTGATTGTATAATATTTTAATTTATTTATAATTTAGCCATTAATCCACTTATATATTGTATAAGTACTAAGTCAAAATTATAATTGAAATATGTTAAAAAGAAAATGAAAATTCATTTAACTTTGTGCAAATGCGATTATTCCGCGCGATTAACGGTTTTGATAGCGTTTGCCATGCCGACTCGCGTCATTTTAATATCTTAAACACGTCAATGGTATGCATACTCTGAAAAATACATATGCAGAGTTCCGAGATTTGCGTACAACTCTGAGTAATTCTTCCTGACGCAGTTTATCAAATATCGCGCGGTTTAAATTTGCATCTGTAAAAGGAAAAAGGTCAAAGTCTTACGTGAAACAGTATCATTTTTTAATATTGATTGAGTTTGATATCAGTCAAAAAGAGAACCAGCAAACACTAGATCATAAATGCAATAATTATGTTAAAAAATGAAAATACAAGCGAATTAATAATAAAAGCAGTAGTTATAGGCTTCTAAAATAATGATCCATATCTCTAAACTTATATTTTAGTTTGATTTTTCGTCTCTCAAAAATCAATTATAGGTGACAGAAGAATATTTTTATGATAAATTGTTAATTGTTTTAATAAATTGCAAAGTGAAGCGAGTTTGGAATTGAATCATTTTTCTTATTTTTAGAGAGATGAATAGAGTCTTACACTATATCAAACATCTGCTTTATACTACTTTGTACCTTCATATCTAAATAATATGATAAAAGTTAAAAGTAATCGAAATCAGCTTTTGAAAAAAAAAAAAACAATTTTTAATAATAAAATTTACATTGCTGTTTCGCACACTGTAAAACAATTTGCTCTGAAATAAAAATCTTTTTTTCATCTCATGCTCTTGTTTAAAAAAAAATATCACTATTTTCAAACACGAGAGATTTTTCCTATTCCCCATACGTGTAATTCCAATCAACTTCCCATTGGGAGTAAACCAATCTCTTTTACTCTCCGTAAAAAAAAAAAAAAAATGCTCCGAGCAAAATCTCTCTCGTGAAAAAAATAAAAACTCATCCCTCTATATTTCGCAAAAGTTGAAGTGCTTATACGCAAAAAGCAATAATAACAACAAAGGGAGAAGGCACCAGAATATTCATCTGCACGAATAAAAAGCGCGGACTCGATATTGCAGGCACGTCGAACGTTCGCGCAAACCCGGCCGGCGTGCGTTTCACGCCGCGCGAGTTTTAGCAGCAGCGCAAAGAGCAAACGTACAGGGACAGCGGCTCCTCTTCGATAATATTTGCGAGGATTTCCGCGTGCGAACTGTATTGCGCCGGGGAGTCCGCACGTGCTGGTTCTTTTATTCCCGTGCGCGAGAGCACTTCACTGGATAAACAGGTTACAATAAAGTAGTTGCAGCTTGATATCTGTCAAAAAAATTTGCTTGTTACACTAATTTTTTGCGATTGAGTTCATCTTGTTCGATATAAAATAAAAGAGTCTGTGTCGAAATGAACACCAATAATTTAATCCTCTTTTTAACAGTTGCACACTTGTTTAACGAATGTTCTATAACTCAACGAAGCAAAAAAATAATTATAAGGGCTCAGAACAGAGATCAAACCACACCGTAGCAAAAATCTAAGCTTTCATCGTCGCGCGTCATAATAAGTCACGGCCGACTGCCTCGGCAAACCAGCCGGAAAACAAGGCGAAACCAGTAAATCACGAGTCGTTAAATCGCTTCTCCAAAACATGAAAGCCGCGCGTCGAAAAAAAAGCGCCCGGAACCTCCATTCCCCACTTATTTCCAACTGCTCGCGCAAACAAGTCGCGAGGCGAAATCGCGCGTACAGAAAAACCTTCCCCCCGCCGCGCGGCGAACCCTTCCGTATAACCGGGCATCCTTTTAAGGGCGGGGTGGAGTTAAGGACCGAAACTAACAATTAGCGTAACAGAGCGAGCTCCAACTACAGGACGTGGGGTGGAAGTGTCGAGCAGACACGGGGACACGTGTCGCGTCCCCTCCCCGTCGGCGCTGCAGGCTCTCTCTGCACTCTTTCCCTCGGCGGCGCAGTTTTTCTCCTCGGTTTTTTCGCTGTCTCCCTTGGCGAAGGGAGAGCGTGTATTTTGTGCCCGCTATATACGTGGGCGAAGGAGGCTGAGAATTCGGCGCGCCTCCGGGGCTTGTCAGTTAATGGGGGGCGAAGGGCGACATCGAGGCATTTGCCGGCGGATTATACCGGGCGCGCGCTGCCATCGGAGAGATTGTTTTTCTTCAGTTTATGGCGCGGATTTGCTTGGGTGAAGAGCGAATTATCTGTAGTGTTGCTTTTATGGATGGATTTTTTTGTATTAGCGGTCCTTTGGCCGATTGAGAGCGGCGAATCTCCGCTCTCTTTGTTAAGATTACCATTTATTAAAATAATTTTGAAGGGCTATTTTTAATTTTGCCAAGCCTAAGCTGTAAGAGGAGTCTTTTTAAAATTAAATTCTAAAAATATACTTTTTTTAAAATATCCTCCCGTTTAAAACCATCAGAAAAAAAAAACTGATTTCAAGTACGATTGCACAAACTGTTTTTTCTTCCGCGCGTAATTTCAAGAAAAGAGCAAGCGAGTCACAAAATGCTCGCGGAGGACAAATTCAATATTTGATAAGCATAAAAGACGGGCAGAGGCGCGCCGCGGAGGGAAAGGGATAAAGAGATGTACCCCTTCGGCAGTTCAGCGCCTTTTCTTTCGGCTCAGCCCGCCCCTTAAGCAACCCCCTAAACTGAAGTCACTTCAGTCCGCGCTGACGTTAAGTGTGACTGATCGCTCGAGTCGAAGCGGCCGTGTACGCCGTATAAATGAATTTAAAATGGCTGCGACTCCGTATATATTAGGAGCCGAAATCCCATTTTGAAAGATTGCGCCCAGGAGAGAAATTCGGAAACTAAATATTTACCTGCTAATATGAAAGAGGAGGCCGCGTTTCCTGAATATATATTTGTAAGCTGTTTAGTTAGATGCGGACGGCGGCTCGTTTATTTAAGACGTGCATTTTTACTTGAGTTTATGGAGAATTTTTTCTTTGATTTTAAAGGTTGCATAGAAAATTGTGAATTCGTTTCGTTTTAAAAGTTTTTCGTGTCAATTGTACGTTCAAAAATAATTGACGTATCGAAGTGATTTACGAGGCAAGAACAAAGGCCGAGTGAATAAAATTTTTCATTATCGGGAAAGAAATATCTCAAGAATTCTTCGTTGGGGATTGTTTATTTAAGTTGAAGGTTAACCATTGAATATCTCTAAGTATTTCGGCCTTTTGCCAATCAGCAACTTGCGCGTGTATTTTTCGATAGGTAATTATCATCATTGGTACCAGATAATTCCGTGCAAAAATGGATACTGTGCGCCGTTCGTGTTTTCGTAATTAGTCACGTTTTTTGTACCGCATGATGTCACCGAGGACACTTTCTTTATACATTTATTTAAATAATTACAGTTTTTATTATATACATTTCCTTGTTATAAGATTTTCTTTCGTTACATTAAATTCTCCACTGATTTGTTGTTTTAAAAATACAGAAGAAAAGTAGGAAGAACATAATTAAACATTTTATGCATAAGATAAAACAAGATTAACGTTCTAAATAAAAAGTAAAATCTATCAATTCGCCTCAAACTAACTTTTCACAAATTTAAATTTGAAATCAATGTTTTTCTTAAAATTTAGACGTCGTAACGCCCGCTAAATAATTTTCATTTATAAATCATTTGCGTACACGGAACGGCCGAAAGAAAAAAAGCTCTCTCTCTCTCCCGAGCGACGTATTTTGTCAGCCGTCAAAATCGAAGGAAGGGGTTCGGGGCATAATAAGAAAGTTTCGCTCACCTTGCGCGCAGGCGAAATTTATCGGCGAGTCGATTCGATTCGCTAGTAAAGTATGCCCGCACACGTGCGCGTGCGCATGCGCCGAGCCTCCAGCCGCGCGAGTCCTGCGCGGCTCCAATCTTTTCGGCGTAAATAATATTAACGTTGTCGTCGAACTTCGGAAAGCGTTACTCGAGACCTCTTGCGCCTTTTTTTCTTTTTATTTTTGGCCGTTCTAAAATTACAGAATAAATATGTACAAGGCCCTCGCCTTTTTAAATAGCGTTAAATTCTCATTTCAGCGCGCTTTTCTCGCCTTTTAATTTTGGCCAGTTTTAATTGCGAGCTGGACGTGTGTATTATGATGATAGAGTTATGAAATAAAGTGATTAAATTATGATGTTAATACAGTTCAATTTTTAATATATATTTTCGCGCTAATTTTAATGCGTAAGAGGAGACATCAACGCTTACACTATATTGTTTCGGCGTTCCCGCGACATTACTCGCTCAAAAGATTTTTAAACATAATTTCAAGCCGAACAGCTTCTCGATTTCCGCAAGATTTTCCGGTCGCCGAAAGCGAAATTTTATTTTGAATCGAGATTAGTCATCGCCGACGTCGAGCGCATCGCTCCTTTTCCTGCTTAACAATAGCACACACGGAACTACAGCAATAAAAACGGAACTCTCGCCGGGCACACCGGAAACCAAAAGCAAACCGTTCAAAAAAAAAAGAGAGAGAGAGCAATGTTTTTTCAACAGGAATTATTATTGTTTATAGCGGCGGACGTTAACCCGCGCGGCGGCAATCGGCTCGAATCCGATGCTCATCCGTGAAAATTCGCGCGCGAGAAAGAGGCACGAACGCGGCAGCCTTGGACGTTCTGATCCGATAACAAGGATGTATACGCGAGTCCCGCGCGTGCTGACGGAGCACTTGGACACAGTTTTCGACGAGCTGGAGTGGGAGAAAGAGAGAGAGAAAGAGAGAGACAAAGGTGCACGAAATGTAAAAAAATAACAAAAAGAGAGATGAGAAAGGAGAAATCGGAGTTAAGTTAAAGGTGACGGGTTATTTGTTCTTTTGGTTGCGTTCGTAGTCGATGCAGTTTGCATTGTCGTTCGATTTTGTTTGAAAAATGTTGATGTAACTAAAAAGATGTAATGTACGTAGCTCGTCGAGTACGAAATAGTATGACGTTACATTTTTACAAGATTTTTTATTGTATTTTTTGGTACATTCAGCTCTCAAGCAGTTGCATAAAGAGGAAAAGTATATAGTTAAAAAAATGTATCATAACACATGCACGAATTTCATGTCAGCTGAATGTATTATACTTAGAAATGCTTTTGACCTGATTTTTAATTGCTGTCATGTATACTTGTTTCAATAAACATTTAATAATTAAGTCAACATTTTTAATAAATGTCATTAACCTTTGCATACCTCCAAAAAGTTATTACAAACATTTTCCAAACTGACTTGACTTTTTAACAATAAAGTGCGCGATTTAAAAAAAAATAAAAATTTCTATACACAATAATTTAATTACTTTTATTATAGAATTCAAACTTCAAAGATTGAAAAAAGTGGTTATAAAAAACCGAAATTTGGAAAAGCTCAGTTAATTAAAAATAAAAAATTTTAGTCAAACTTTTATTCTAAACAACATAATTATGCAACCCGTTACGCGGCCAATGAATCCTAAACCTTTAACCTAAAACCAGCAAATCAAACTTACTCATCCGCTTGTTCATCCTTAGAACTTATTTGCCGTCTAAAGAAACGCCGAAAACTCAGCTTCGATCCTCGATCCTCTCCTCACGCCGAATCACAAGCAGCACACGCGTCACACAAGAGCAATCCCCGATACGGCACACAGTGCGCGCGACATCGAGCCGTCGGTGCAGTGTCGATCTGTGAGTCCCCGAGCCGTTCCGCGGCCGCGCGCCAAGCTACGGTGTGAGCTCGATTGCCGAGTGCGGAAACACTAAAGAGGAGAGAGAGAGAGAGAGAGAGAGCGGAGTCGCCGCCGCCGCCGCCGCCGCGGAAAGACGCGGCACACACGCGACTCGGGGAGAGAGCGAGAGCGCGCCTTCTCCGCTCCTTGTCACGCCCCCTACTCCGCGAGAGCGGGCGTGAGATTTCCAGAGAGCGCAGACTGCTCGACGCGCGGCGGGAGACTCTCCGAGATGCCGAGTGTGGATACGGGAATCGGCTACGGTTTTGGTGATATAGAGCCGCGTCGCGATGCGCGAGAAGCCTTTTTTTTTTGGATGAACGGCTTTTTTGTAGCGCGACAGTGTGGCAAAAGGCAGCATTGCGGGTAAAATATTCCGGGGCACGGGTGAAAATTATCGGGTGCGTAAATATTCTTTAACAAGCTTTTCTTTCTTCGAAACGTTATCTCCGGCGCATTATACTACACTTAAACTCATTGTTTCAAATGTGCTGATAAATTCTAAATAAAAACTAATGCTAAATCCATCCGCGAGTCTGAATCCTGTGGCGTCAAACGAGAGCCGCGAGAGTGGAATTAATCGAAAGAAAAGCAGGGATTATCATCGTTTTCTAAAGAGTCCTTATGCTTCGGGCGCGCGCGCGAGCGAATAGGTGTCAAGGACCGGTCGTTATAAATCTAAATCAACTGGGCGGGGGAGGCTGTTTAGGAAGTCTCGGATTTCTTGTTGCCACACATGTCCGAGCGATTAGCCCCTCGGGAGCGGGGCCGAAGGAGGTCAGGGAGGTTGCAGCTGAGTCGATCGCTCTCTCGGCCGTCTTGTGATGTCACCGCAGCGGCGGCGGCGGCGGCGCGAAAAGTCGGAAGCTGCGTTTTGTGGGCATTCGACGCGTTTTTCCCGTCGCCGGTATAGATTCTTCGTGTTTTCGGAATGATACGTAATATGGAATTCCTTTGAGTGCGCGAGGAAATGGAACGATTGAAAGGTCGCGGATGTAAGGCGTCGATTTTAAACAATTATTTTTTTATCTGGAAAGGATTATTTATTATTTCAATTTCTATTAGTGTAAATTCCGATTTCGAAACGGTAAAATATTTATGCGGAAATCAGGAAGTGGGCAGAGGGATCTGTATATTTATATATTATATAAACACTCAATGTTATCTTGGCATATGCCCGCAATACTCTCTCTCTTTCGCTCTCTCCTTCTTTCTCAGAATATATCTAACATTATACATTGATAGTATAAAAATTTGACGGTCAGTTGATTATTCATCATACATTAATTCGTTATTCTGGCAAAATGCACCAACTGTTTGAATAGAAGTAGTATGATCATAATCCCAACCGATCATCACATCCTTCAAGAAAGTCTATATAATCAGGTACCAGTCACTTTACGTCATTAGTATAGCATATCGAGATATAATTATTGAATAGAGCTGCTGTGCGTATTCAATAGTTGTCAGACTTCATTAGCTGCTCTGCTATATTTGTTATCTTATTTCCGCAAAAGAACGCCAAATCATATAACTCTATGTATAAACTCCCGTCTTAGAATTATGTGTTGCGTCGATTAGGACAACTAGGCTCCGATCAAAGTAAATGTATCGCGGCATTTTCACATTATCCTTAAATGTGTAAAACAACGCGAATTGCTTCAACAGTAGTACAGCTTTGGTCTAAAGCATCCGTCTCTTATCACAACGTTGCCTCTTGTGTCCACATCTTTGCCTACAGCCTGCTCTGCAAATAGCGCGGTGTTTGGAGTTTTAGAGGAATTATTTTTCTGGCACTCAGGTATCTCCAGCTTCGAATTACGTTGTTACCGTAAAAATTAACGGCACGCTTTCTAAATGGTATACCGTGTCATTTTCTAGTTGTCCACGAAAATAATGCAGTGGTCATAATCATCTAATTATATAAATTATAATTTTCTACGCAATAATTAAATATTTAAAATCCAATTCATACTTTATCTTACTATTTTGAGTCCAACGTTCTGGGACTATTTCGAGAGAACAATGCCAAATGCAATGCCAAGACTATAGAGCTATTATGGGGGTATGGCGCGTTCGAGCGAGAATAAGGGGAAGCGGCAGCATTCGAAGAGCGAACCGCAATCAAATTATATATAACTTATTGCGCCATTCGGCCTTAGCCTTGACGAATAGAACACTGATCAATCAATTTTGTTTCTCTCTCACCCTTAATATCCTGCAGCTATTATAATTTTTTTGATTAAAACGAGTTTCAAAAACACCAATATCGAGAGAATTTTGTGAGAAATCGCAAAGCATTACAGAGAGTAAATTTCGCAGGCAGAAAATTCACAAAGAAATTGTGCTCCGTACTCGTGTTGACGGTACTGTTTACGCGTGTTTATTATCGCTCGACTCTCTCGAAGGGCGCATCGAGCGGCTAATCGCTCGCTGACATGCTGATTTGCGTCGCGCACCGCGCGGCGCCAGCGACGAAAAATTTCAAACAATCCGCGCTCTTGACACTGTTTAGACTACAGCTCGGTCCAGCTCGAGAGAGAGAGGCCTATAAAGTCGAAACCCGAGCGCGCGCAACGTTTCGTTATACCTTATTTTGTTTTCTCTCGCATCAATGTAGCCATTCATCGCTTCCACGTCAGGATCGATCGACAAAGTTTTTTTTCTCACCACACGCGGGCATTTTTATGCGGCACTTAATGCGAGAGCATATTTTCGGAGCGAAGTCGAGTGAAGTAATTCGATTTTCCAAATGACTTCGGGTTGCAATATAGCGGTTGTAATTAATAAGTTCTTTTTTTCTCATATTTTGTTCGACAGGAAATTTTTCTGAAATAAAAATTTTGAAAATACATAATGATTCGGCCGAAATGTGCAAAGAACAAAATATTATAAAACAATTGATTGTAAAAAAGAGTACTCCAGATGCATATGAAAAACTTCTTGTCGGATTCTCCTTAAATATAAATAGTTTTAAACAGAGAAATAACAAAAAATGATATCTTTAGTCTTATAATTCTATTTTTTTTAATCCTTCACTGTTAAAAATCGTTCATTAAATTTAATGCAAATTCACATGAAGCTTTATTAATGCACGCGCAGAAAGTGTTAATAATGCAAATATTGATGAAGTTTCATTTTTTGTTTGAAAGAAAAGAAAATTAAGTTAAGTTTATGGTAGATTTGCATTAAATCTAATGTATTATCGAGAAAGATTGGCATCCTAAAATCTCGCGTTAAATTTTCTTATTGCTTATGAGATGTTGGTACTTGGGTTACACATAATATTTTGATTTATTTATGAGTCATAATTTGGCCCTTCAATAAGCTTTATTGTACTGATAAATATGAGGTTTATTTGTTAGAAATCAAACATATTTTTGATAAAATCTATACTTTGTTTCCAAAAATAATTTTTATTAATATTGAATCAAGTCTTGGTTGCTTTTTCATAAAAGTTAAAACTGAAATATAAAATCCAAAAGTCCTATTATACGCTTTTCAAATGATCACCATTTCAACATTAAAAAAGATAACTTTTATTTTACCAATTCACAAAATATTCCTTTCCGTCGGTCTTAATTCGAAGAGAGTTTAATAAATTCAAGATCACTGATTTTTGGGAAATCGAGCGAGCCGAGATATTTCTAGAGCTGCAGCCGCGGGTATATACCGATTCACGTTACCTAAGTGCTGTTTACACACGTGCCAGGATGTTGTAAGGCGCGCGACGACCGTCGTATTCGCAAAGTTATTGGCGCTTGCCGTTACGTTGCAATACTTTCTATTATTAGCCCGCCTTGATGCACAGATGCTTGGGACTTACAGCCGCCGAGCGGCGGCCGATTGTTAACAAATATTTTGTTTTTTCTCCCTCCTCGGGCCTCCCTCGAGCCCTCCCCCGAGCGAAGTATCAACTCCGACGTAAAAAGTCTCGGAGCTCGAAACAAGAAAGTCGATGCGTTAAACTCGTATTTTAAGTCTTTGTATGCCTCGTTTCTTATAAGCTGCATTTTAATTTGGGCTTCTTTGGAAATTAGCTTGCTGGTAAAATTAGTAAAGTGCAGCTTGAAAGTGGCAAAGCTGGTGGAAATTAATTCCATTTTTTTTAAGCATTTGGAAGCTGCAATTAAAAAATGGAAACAGTTTTCTCCGGCACTTATTTTTCGAATCATTGAAGTATTTTTAGTTGAAAATAAAGTAAATTATGGAAAAACTTGTTTTTCAATATATAGCATATATATAGCAATCAGTACTGTATGCTCAGCGTTACGGCGATGAGCGAGATAGAAATCAATGCTTTGTTTAATATTTCAGAAAAGTAGTCATTCAAATGAGTCGCTTGTTTATGTTTTTATTTGCATTTTGGTAAGCTATCTATGCACTTAGCCTCTTTCATCTATATAAGGTTCCATAGCTGAAAACGAAAACTGTGTAATCTTACTCGAATATTCCATTAGACTTATTTAGTATTTCATTATTTTCTATTTAATAATTAAATATAATATTTTTTTCTCAATATTTCAATCACGATACTTTTTAAATACCGGGCTTTTAAAATTACTAATTTTTAAATTGTTATTTATTTTTTCAGTAAAATTGTCGTACAAAAATTTTAACAGCTGTTTAAAATCTTGGAAAGTAAACGAATTATTATATAAGTAAACGAAAATTCATTGTACACATACTTACATAATATTACATGTAGTACTATTATACAGGGCGAAAAATTCTGTACAAAAAATTACAATAGTCAATGTTCTCACAGATGACTGACGTTGTTGAACAAGTTAAAATAGTTTCTTGTAAAATTTAATACAGTTCTGGTAAATTTGTGACAAACAACTATTGTAATTTTTCCAACAATGTCAGTCCATGAGAACATTAAGATGGACTATTGTAATTTTTAATACGGAATTTTTCTCCGTACACTAACTTGACTACCAAAATCAATGTTGTAACATTCCACCGTCAGCCCGCATCGGTCTGGGTCGGCGCCTCGGGTTGTCAAAATTTTCCACTCGAAAATCTTTTGTAGCCCTCGGAAAGAAACCGGTAGACCCTTCGCAGACGAGCTACGTGCACGGAGAAACGTAACTTCTTCCAGGACAGTTATAAAAGTCCGGAACTGACCGCCGTGAAGGCATTCTCAGTTTCAACGGCAGCAAGTAAAGGTCGCGTCTTGGAGCAAAAATGCATTCGTACGTCGTGATACACAGACATCGCAAATTGCAAGAGGTGCAGCAAAATCAGCAGGAGGAACAAAAAAGAAAAGAACTGGAAGAGCAACGACGAGAGATCGAGAAGGTGCGTCAAATATTGAAAAAGCAACTGGACAATATGAAAAATAAGAAGTGAATGTTTTGCGTTTTGTTAAGGCCGAAGGATCGAAGAAAAATGGCCTAAAACGTTGAAGATCAACTGATATTCCAAGATAGAAAAGAATACAATATAGTATAGTAGCATAATTATTATGCAATGTAGAATAGTAATATTATTTAGAAGAACAAATAATATTAAGTCTGTGATTATATGCACTGCATTTACTAAAGGAACTATAACTGCTGTACACGACTGGAAAAAGAAGCAGACATCGTTCACGAATACCATTATCAGCATGATTAAAAAAAGTTTAGTGTAAAAGACTTTTTAAATCATAAAATCATTCATAACAAGAACCGAATAAGTGCTTCAAAAATGCTGCAGAGTGATTGTAAATTTTATTTGTATTTTTAAAATATCGACTATGGACGTGTAAATATAATGCAAGTAGTGCAAGTAACAGAATTTTTATGTATTATTATATGTGTGCGATTATAATGTGAATGTATTGCGAAGTAATATTTTATATTTGATCATAAATCATAAATGTATTCATCTTCTAGTGATTATAAATCTTATTTTATCAATAAAACATCTGTATATCATAAACAAATTTTATTTTTTACTATAACCCTCCATTTCTTTCATTAAACAAATCAAAGTCTTAATAATATTAGAATTATTTTTTTAAGCAAACAAACTCAACGAAAAAAAACTGAGAAAACACACAGTTAAATTGACTAATACTATCTCCCAATCGCAAACAAGCGCAAATAGTCTCCACTACTTCAATAAGACGACATTAAAAAAAAAAGAAAGCAGTAGGAACGCAAGCCGCGCTATCAGCAGCTGCGTCATCTTTTCAGGCGTAAATCTCCTCTCTCTCTCTCTCTCTCTCTTTCCCGATAGTAGGAAAAAGCGGCGGAGGGCCAGCACTCGCCTCGCCACCGGGAAAGGAAGAGGAGATATCCTCTCCTCGTTCCGGCTTTGACGCGCGAGGATCACGTTCACGACAAATGACTTCAGGAAGCGACACGCCTCCTCCGCGGCTGTTCTGCTCCAATTTTACAGCCAAAGTCGATGCTTTTCCTAGAGGTGCGAGTCTTTTGACGGATAAGGAGGAGCGCGGGGAATTTTCTCTTTCTTTTTTTTAGGATTGAGCAGCGATTTTCACGTCTTTGTACGCGACGCGTGTCCGACTCGTTTCTCGGGGAGAGTGTTTGCTTAAAAGTACGTTATTTTGAATGTTGGAAGTTTATTGCTTCCTTTTAGGGAGTTTACGGATTTTCTTTTATTACTTTTAGAGCACTTGAAGGTATACCGTATTCCGGTTTCTCAGTTTAAAGTTGGGTAAAGGTTTAAATGACTTTTATTGACTCAATTAAAAAAATATAGGAAAATCAAATGTTGGTTATCAATCCTTATCTTATTTTCATATAAACAGCTGTTACGATTACAAAAAAAAAGTACTTTCCAAATTTTTAATAAATAATTTAATCTAATTTTGTAATTTATCTTACTTGGAATGGTGACAGACACCATTCGCTGCAGTCGAACATAGTTTCTAAGGCACGTGCTTTTATCGTTATTAATATACTATCCGAAGTAACTCTCTTTTCCCTCCCACCTCTGATTCTTAAAAATAGAATTATTTGGAATGTAAATAAAATGTATCTCAGTGGCAGACAAACAAATAATCAAACAACCCTTCTCCTGGTAAATGTATCGCTTAAAAAACAGCTGATCAGTTATTTAAGTGATCATTGCCTTGAGTAAACTACCTAAATAGACTTACTATTTTGAAAAGTACACATTGTAATAAATAGATGCATCAATAGTTTTCTCAATTGCCGCGGTATTTGTCTTGAGTCTATTTCTGAAAGGGTTAGAACACATTTTAATTTTATCCGCTCTTTCGCTCTATTATTAAACGGCCAAAAAATTTTCCAAAGAATGTTTGAATATAACTTCCGAATACCGAATTATTTTCAGTTTAATACTCAAAAGATTATCAACGGCGTCGGAATTTGCATGATAAATGCAAGTACAACTTATACGTATATGCACACAGCACATACACCATTCAGAAAGAAAATGCAAATTCGTTGGCCTAACCAACAGGCTCGAGCTCTCCGAGAGAAGCGCGTCCTTGAAAATAGGCGATTCATCGGATTCGCGTCGTTAGCTCGCCGATCTAAAGGGGTTGGGAAAGGTGAGCGAAATAGGACGAGGCGACGGGACGGATCCCACGTGAGATATGCGGGTAGTAACACAATCTTTCCGGGGGCACTTCGCTGCCGCCGCGAGGAAACGAACAATTGGCCAGCATGGCACACGCGCCCGAGCCAAGCACTTGTTATTCCCGGGATGTACCCGTAACGCTCTGACGTCCTCGTTTAAATGGGTCGTGAGAATGATGATGCAGCTAATTATGGAGGTTTTTCAGTTTTTTTTTTTTTTTTTACAGTCGAATAAATTGAAGCGAACAGTGGTGCAAATTTTTAATGGATTTGAGTCGATTTCGAGCGAGCGGAATGATTTATAGTTTTTGTGAATGTGGCGAATGCAATCAATGTAAAGATATATCTTTGTCGCTACAGGATTGACAAACTTTTCAAAGACGAAACGACCAAGAACTGCTTGATGGAAGGACATTGACTGAAAGATATTTCGAGATACAGAACTTTGTAGAAGTTGAAATAAATTAAAAAATATTGGACGTTGATATTTAAATGCCGCATATACAGTATAAATTGTAATATTTTACCTTTATCGAAAAGTCATAAAATGTTTCTGCCGCTTCTTTTCAATGCTAAACTTTCGTTGCATAATATGTTTATAAAAACAGCTAAAAATGTCAAAAACTCGAGATGCTTATTCTGTTTTTTTTTTGCTTCTCTTGTTGAAAAATGTGTTACATTCAAGTGACCGAGATTAGTTTAGCAAAAAGAGAAACATTTTATCGTGTTCGTGACCGACGGGTAATGAATTGCTAAAACAAAGATTGGCACTTTACTGATATTTAGTCGACAATCATTAAGTTTATCTTGAGACAAGAAAGCAAAGACTTTTTTGACTTCAGCAAAAGAATTTATTACTAAGCGGCACGTTTTCATGCACGCTTTTCATTGTGTTCAAACGACACACATATTCTGTACTGGAATAGAGACTTAACATGTGGGTTACGTCTAAGGACTTACTTGTACGGTAATGTATGGCAAAGTAAATTAAAAATTAGTAACTTTTTTTGAAATATAAATTAAATTTTAAGCTATCATAATTGTTTGATTGATCAAAGTGTATTTATTTCATGTGTCGACAAAATCATCATTAATCTAAGAAATTTTTTTTAGATTTCATTTATCTTTAGGCAAAACTTTGAAACTTACTCATTTATTTTTTAGAAAACACAAGTAATTGCTCGTCTTTTGTGAAGCTTTCTGCAAATTAAAAATCAACATTACCGAATAATTATGCAACCTTTATTATGAATTACTCATCAATATTTGAAAGACACTTTTCATTTGAGACTTCACTGTACAATGAAACTAAGATTTTTCCAATTTGAGTCCCGACGTTCAAGTATAAGTGCATTCTATATTTAAAAAAACGTATTCTTTAAAACAAAATTTACCTTGTAAATGAACAATGCGAAGTAAGCGTTCGATCTTCTCAAATGCTAATGATTTCCTGTATTCTGAGCAAAAAGTATCCCATACTTCAATACATCGTATCATCACTCCACTTCCTCAGCTTCTCACAATTTTCATCAATATCACTCTCGAATAGTCAAACCATAATACACCTCCCAATCTTCGATCCTAACAAAATAAAGGTAAAACCTCAACCTGCTATTACGTAAGAACGAATCACTTCCTCCGCGAAGGACGCGACACAATATCAATCGTCAGTCAGTGAGCAACCCAAAATCTACCAGTCTCTCCCGAACACCGACGAAGCCTCGCCTCCACATATCCTCCTCCGGAGTCGAGCGGCGACAAAAAAAGGGCAGCGGGCCGCACACACCGTCCGGCAGGCAAAAGGCGCAAGCTCTCCTTGTGGCTGAGAGGGTAGCTGGTGGCTTACTGCGCGCCGAGCGGCACCCGGGGTTGCGAATCCACTATCGGGACGTGACCGGAGCTCGCGGCCGCCGATCAGCGGAGTCGGGCCTCTCTCTCTCTCTCTCTCTCCCTTTCTCGCTCGTCGCGTTCGCTCACGCCCCTACCCCTGCGATGGCATCCCCCTCGGAATTTCGTACAGCCAGCGTCCTTCTTCGCCACCGCCTCCGAGAGACCCCCCGGTTTTTTCTCTCTTTTTTTTTATCACTCTTACTTTCGACCCGTTGGCTCTTCTCGCCGTCTTTTTGCCCGCGTTATGTAATTAAATAAATAAATCAGAGAGCCGCCAGCGCCCCTTTTTTTCTCGGGGCTGCGGCGCTCCGGCGGCTGAGCTGTTATCGAATCTTTTGAAGGGGGGGTGGCTGGGGCTGGATGTGTGTGTGTGCACAGTGTTTTTTAGCGTCGGGCTAATATTTTCTGGTGGGCTTAGATTTTCAGGGAGAATTCGCTGCAGTGGTGTCTGAGTAATTGTGTTTTAGCCCTTAGATATTTATAAATGAAAAAAAAGAAGGTCGGTAAAAGATGTGAACAATTTGCTTAAGTTCAAAGACTTTTTCTTGCGAGAGTAAAGTATCTAGTGACCCTTGAGTTGCTTTTTCTTGTTTATGTGTCAAGATAAGAAATGAGAACGATGATATCTAGTACATGTAATTATTACATTCTTCTATCATTGCAATATTTTTTATAATTTTAACGAACCGTTCCGCATATTTTATTAATCCTCTCTTTAAAAAGTGATGGCCGGATGTTGTGAAGCCTTTAAAGACTGGCTTTATTGATTGGTAAGAAATAGGCGCGAGGATCTGCTACATCCGCTAAATTTGAATTTTCATAAATATTTGAAACTAAATAATTAAATTGTAATGCTTAAAATAAAAGACCTAATAATTTATTTTTAAAATTAATAGACTTTTCTATCATAAATATGTTTAAATAAAGTAAAGTAAAGTCATACTGAAAAATGGCGTGCATAACGAAAAAAAAAAACAAAAAAAAAAAAGAAAATAGTACGTTGGATTTTCTTACTATAATAAAAAAAAAGCCCTCTGCAATTTAACAACAAACACAATTTCCATTCACTCGCAATCCTCCGAAATCATCGCAAGAGCCTACGATCATCCCGCAGCCTCCGCAACGGGCCCCTCCGCCAGCCTCTAATTCGCCGCACTCGGTGCGCAGATACAAGCGTGTCGCTCTCCTCCGTTTGCCGGGCGCCATAATCGCGCGTTAATCCCAGGGCGAAACGAGTCGCGCGGCTATACGGCAGCGCGCGGGTGACGGCCCGGGGGCATATCCGCCGGGATCTGCGCGATCTTGCAAACAGACGGGAGAGCGCGAGAGCTAAACTGCGTGCACGCGATGATGATGGCCGCGGCGCGCGTGCACGATCGCCGCCTCGCCCGGATATATCTCCCCGCGATTATTGCGGTTTTACGGGACGTCCGCGCAAGCGATGTTGATCTCGACCCCCCCCCGCAAAGCTCTCTAATGACGTATAATTATCGTATTAGCGAGAGAGAGAGAGAGAGAGAGAGAGCTGCGGATATCAGCGCGGCTGTTTGAACGAGAGCGGGGATTTGCAGGCTGGGATTTTCTCGGATTTTTGCAGACGCTTTTTAGCTCTGGAGTTGGTGGAATTAACTGGTTTTTACTACGGAGGAAGGTGTAGTGCGACGCTTTTCTTTTTTTAATGAATAATTTTTATTTCTTTTTTCATATTGTTATCGGAGGTAATGAGTGTAAAAATGCAAATGCTGAAATGTGTCGCACGACAGTTTTTTTTTATGTGTGCTAAATTTGGCAGAAGGCGCTGTTTGAAAAAAGAATATCTTGAAAGAATACGTTTTATTGAACAGAGTGAAAAAATGTGGTGAAAAAGAATTTAACAGTAACGTTGCAATGCGTCTTAAATTTCAATTTTGTATTATAAGCTATATAATCAGATGAAGTGCTTACCTGTCCTTAAAAATCTTCTGGCCATAAACGCTGGCAGTTTATCAATTCGGAAAATAGCAGCAGTTTTCGAGGAAAATTATGTATTATTTCTCGAAAATCAATTGGTCTAACGCAATAGATTCTTGTTGAAAAACGACTCTTGCGGTAGAAAATCCACCGACACTATTAAAGTCCCAAGAATCCTTCATTTCCGAACTTCCAAAATAATCCGACACCCACGATATGCTATACAAATAAATTCAGCTGCGATCGGAGAAAATTAACCGAGAGTCGACGTCAAACCATCCTAATTTCTCCGAAAGCAGGAAAAAGTCTCAACGCAAAAAAAAAGAAGCCGCGCAAAAGCAACGATAAGCAAAAAGGCCTCGAACTCGATTTTCACTGCGAGGCCGCCGGTGGCAGTGTACAGCTCATATATACGGTAAAGCCCGAGTCTCGCCGCTTAGCTTAAATCACCGTCGCGCGCGTTTCGACTGAAATTGCACATACGACGTACGTCCGTCGGTCGTCGGCTCTCTCGTCGTGCGTGCAGTGCAGCTCTCTATTGTGTGGGCGAGACTGCGGTGCAGCTGCACAGAAGGCAGCGGCGTTGACGACGACGACGACACTCGCCGCGTTTTCCACCTCCGCCGCCGCGCCGATCCATACTCCACTCATCCTCTCTCTCTCTCTCTCTCTAGGCTTTGCACACCTATATATACGCACACCTAGGCGGCGCGGCGCGCGTACACTCCGGACGCGGGCTTAATCAACCACCGCCGCCGCCGCCGACGACGACGACTTTAGGGGGTTGCTTGTCTGCGGCCTCGCGTGCATGAATGAGATGCCATCTCGCGCGACGACGACGACGACTGGCGGGATTATTCATCTTCTCGCGCTTTCTTCGGGGATTTCTTTTTTAAGAATTAACCGCGAGTGCTGCACCGGCTAATTGGGCTCTGCGTGACTGACTGGCGGAGCTTTTACTATTTTCTCTTCGTGTGTAACGCGGCGTACGCTTAATCAGCGCGCGACTGCTCTAGGGGGTGCATGAATGAGGTGGCGTCTTGCGAGAATGAGACTTTCTTATGACTGGAGCTCGAGACTCTGGCCGACGCACTACGCGAGAAAGTTCATTGAGCCTGGGATGCTCATTGAGAAAAGCTCGCCGTTTTAATGAACCGCCGCCTCTCGCCGTTGATTTTTGCGATAATTAATTGTGAAAGGGTTACTTTTTCGTATAATTCGCTATCCCTTCTGAGGTGGGTTCAAAAACAGTTAAAGGTTTTATTCTAGAAAAAATTTTTTTATCAGTTGTAAGATAAAAATTCGTAAGAGTATATAACATTATGAAATCATTATACATAATCATTAATTAGTAAGCCGCTGCACGCTAAGCGTGAGCTTATATCGCGCAATAATTGCGATGATTAATGATGCATTATTACGAACTTATAATATAATAAATTAAACGGGAACAAAACAAGAATCAGATAAATCCGCACGCTGCATTAATAAGTGTTTTATTATACGGGCAACAAACTCCACTTTATCCGCAGGGCACACAAAAGCCTCGCGAGAGCCTGCGTATCGTAAACCATACTCATTGATTGCAGTCGCATCGCGGCGGCAGCCGCTGCACTTCCGCCGCATATAATTTACGATCGCGCACGTCAAGCCTCTCCGCGCGATATATAGGGTACATCCGAAAATTCATTCAACCCACCCACCCGTCATTACCATACAGCCTCTCTTTCGAAATAAACCCTTCTAACTTACTATATTCGTTCGCTCTCCGGCGTATACGAACACACATTCGAGAGCGGGAAAATCTTAACATAAACTCCCGCTGCAGCATGTGATTTTTGCCTTCTCTCTCTCTCTCCCCCCCTCTCTCTCTCTCGCTCGCTCGCTTTTCCGACATCCCCCCCTCCCCCTCCAGCGGAGTCGGGCGCCGGCGGGAGGCGACGCCCCCTCGCTTTCTCCATTGGGGAGGTTCAGGCCTATGAGGGGCCTCGCTCGCGGTGCCGCCTACCTCGCGGTCGAGGAGTAGGGGCATCCGATACGCCGCCACCACCATTTTAGCAGCTTTTTGCGCGCGCGCGCACATTCGCGCTGTCTCTGTCCGCGCGCTCCCGTTTTTATCCCCCCCACCCCCACGCACTTAGTTGCTTTATGCGGGATAAAAAAGAATCTCTAGTTTATTTATTCGCTGGATTATTTCGCTTCTGCGATTGCGCTTTGTTTAATGACTGTTCGGTATATGGAGATGTGCGGTTTTGCTCGTTAACGGGTGACTTTTTGTTTAGCGGGGTGGAGAGAGCATCATTTTAATGATTTGAGATCTATATTTCTAAAATTGTCTAAATAACTTATTATTGTTATTTTAGTAAGATTGAAAAAACAGAAATAACTGTAATTATTGTATAGCAATATATATTCGTGGCCAATAATTTTCACATTTATCTTCGAATAAGAAAATTAATTGAGTTCGTGATAATTTCCGAATCTTCACGAATATATGCATCTTAAACGCAGGAAATCGTCTTAGTTTTTAATGAGCTTCTCTCCTTACTACAGTTTAATTTCCGTCCTTGTTTCTTCTGCAGTGCTCGTTCGTTCTCTATTTTTACCCTTCCGCACATTTATCTTTCGTCCTATTCAGTTTACTCTCCGGAACTGCCTCTGAACGCGTCTTTTTCCATCTACACTTTATTTTACGGCGACTCTCCTTTTGAAATCGTGCGCCCCTTTCCTTGTTTACCCCTTCCTTCAATCCCCTTTTTGACGGTTCGATACTTTTTCTTGGACCGAAAGATTCATTTTTTCAGCTGCTACTCTTTCGTTCATCAATGTTTTCTTTTTAATTTTGACGTTATTTTTAAACGCATTTAGAAAAGTAAGAACTGATGAATAAAAGAATTTAAAGAACAAGATTTAAAAAATTGTACCTAATATTTTAATTAAATTAATACTTCTTTCCTTTTTAAAACAAAAGCAGCCTGGGTGTTTCAACAAAGTCGCACTTCCGAGTCTCAAACAACTTCTTTCTTTTTCATCTTTAAAAGTTGAATTTACCCTGCTCTTAATGTCGGCTTCCCTTGTGCCGTGCTAAAAAATGTAACAAGCAGTACTCATGAGCTGCAATTATTTTTTTGGATTTCCACCCTCGAGTGCACAGGGAACTACTTTTTTTTTTTCTCTTTTCTCGTATTATCTACACCTTCCTCGCTCTGCCGTATACTTTTTCCGTTCTCATTATTTTTTCGCCTTACTTCCTTCCATCTTCCGTCCAGTCACTTCCACCTAGTCTCGTACTTAGTTTCACTTTCCTTTCATTCATTCTCCCTCTTTCATTCATTTTTTTTTACTTTATTCCCCCATCGGTTAAGTCTAAATTATTACAGCGGTTTAACTCATCAATATTTTAAAGTTTCCTATTTATTTTCCAGCTTCTACGTTTACTTACGTTCTCTTTCTTAGATTGCGCCAAAAAAATCCGTAGAAACGCGATAAAAGTTTACGAAAAAAGCCGCAATTCAGCTTACTTTAAACCCTCAAATCCTCGAATAATAAAAAGCTTATAAAAAAAATCGACGCGGCAAAAGTGCCATATCGCGTACGTAATCGCACCGACACTGCAGTCTTTCCCTTTCAAAAGCCTACATGGTGCAGCTCCTTCATTTTTCCCTTGCACTCGCTTGCCTCTCGCGCTTCCTCGCGCGGCAGCGTGGGAGGTCGAGGGAGCGAGAGAGCAGGACGGGGGGATGATGGCAGGCGTATACATGATCCCTCGGGAATCTCCGGAAGAGCGGAATAGGATGCGGATCTTGACGCCTCCTCCCGCTTCCTCCTGATGTAGATACATCCTTGCGCCTTGCGAAGCTCGCGTGTATTATGATGACGGGCGATGCTTTTTTTTTGCTTACGGAAGCTCGACGCGCGATAAGGGTGTTTTGAAATATTTTTTTTTAGGTATGGTTGCATATAGGGAGGCTTCATTTTTTATTTGAAGACGAACATGAAACGTTTTTTGTTGGTCAAAAAAAAAAGAAAAAAAAATGGTTTGTTTTCGTCCATTATATATAATTTTTCATTTTCTGGCGCGAAAAAATGCAATTTAAGTGTCTCGTGCCCCATAAATTTTCTTTTGATCCACCTGCAGAATTGATCGAATACTAATGAGAAGCAAGGACTCGGAAAGTTTTCCCTCTCGGTTCCCATGCCTTGAAAAGCTTGGCGAAACAAAGGGCAACTATCTACATAATTGGCAGCATTCTTAAACACAGAGGCACCAGCAGACTAAACAATACTCGAAAGGCAAAGCTTCGTGCGGGCTCCGTGGGAAAATTCGTGTTTATTGCACTTGTCGAGATCCATCCTTCTGTCACCGATTCCTCCAAAATCCGTTTCCTTCCGTCTGCCTCTCCCTCCCGCCTCTCTCGTGAAGCTGCGGGGGTCGCTCTCCGGCAGGTATGTACCTGCCGCGGCGAAGAAGGGAAAATCCCGAATTTTTACGGGCTGCGAGTCCAGTTCCCACGAGTCGCGCGCATCATTATGCCGCTCCACGAAGCTGTGTGCTCGGGAAACCGCGAAAACTTTCGCCGCCGACGCAATTAGCCGGAGCGCTTCGGGGGTGCCGGGGGCAAGGACGAGCAATGGTCATCGATACTCGTGAGACGAGTCGACAAGTGCCGTTCACACTTTACTTTTTTTTTTTTGCATAATTGACCGAGCAGGTCTTTGCGGGTGGCGCGTGCACGACTCCTTCTGAGGTCAGGGAAACGAGAGGCTTTGGCGGCGAGCTCAACCTGCAAGATTTTCTCTCCGGGTTCGGTTGTTTGGGTGGTTCCTTATTTACATTTGGAATTTCAGAAATTTTATATACACAGCCGTAAATCTCTTAGGTTTTTAGTGATATTGATATAATTTGAAAATTAAACACTTTCTACCGATTTTAATAAAATAATAAAAAAAAAAAAATAAAAAAAAATCGTGCAAAAAGTAAGTGATTTTAAAATTGTAGTTCTAAGTATTTAAATTTTATTGATTTTTATACTAAATAGTCATTACATTTGAAAGTTTTATTTTAAACAAAAAATGTTCTATATCTATTAAAAAATATTAAAAAAGTTTAAAATGTTACATTTTTAAATCCAATTTTTTTTGCATGTATATTCATGATTTTTTAGGTGTTTGGTCCATGACGTTAAGTAATGCATGCGATGACCTTAGAATTATTTATTCGGTTCTTAACTCACTTCGAACATTTGCGCATTCCTAGACTTCTATTTTATATTTTTAAAAAGTATAATATCTCGGAGAAACAAGTTTTATTGATAAAATTCAAGAGTCAATTAAAGGCATGCCAGGTAACGAACAATGTTATTATGGACATTTTTTGATTTTAAAAATAAGCATATCTTAAAATCTTAGATAAAAATATTTAAAAAACCAGACCTAATAGGATCAAACCGACCCCATGTTTGAAATCAGCGACTTCAAACACATATATGGTGGTGTTGACGTCTCATGCACAAATCACTTTTTTAAGGGACTGCATTATGTATGCATATACACATTTTATGACCAGTTTTTCATCTTAATGCTATAATTTACAAAAACTTACAGGATGTCTGAATAAAATTGTTAAACATTCTTTTTTATATATAATTGTTTTTATTGTAAAAATTATTAAGAAATATACAGATAAAATCAAATTAAAATAATATTTATTCGATAAAAAAGGAAATGAACAACATCCCATAGTTAAATTTATAGTAAAAATTAATCTAATTTAATTTACAATCAATAGTCATATTAATAATCAATACATAAAATACAATAGTTTAAAATATCATATTAAATAACATTTTAAGAATCAAAAATGTTTTCATAATATTTAAATTACCGAATACAAGCAATTTTGTCAAGTTCTGTAAATTTGGAGCTTACTACTTTAGTAAGTTGTCGTTATCATATATCTTACTTTTGAATCTAAATTTGAATTTGAAAATACAAAATAAAATTAAAACTAATTAAATTGTTTCAATTTAATAACTTAATTACTTTTGAATCTGTTAGTTCAGTTTCAGTTTAAGTAAATTTTTATTGGCTATACTTTTGAATCTCGCGCGTACTCAAGCACAGCGTCACCTGCCTCATGGGGGGAAAAGTAACTATAAAGAAAAGAAAAGATTAAAGGATAAGGTAGGTAAGGGCGGCAAACTGCGGAGGCCGATGCCGAGTCGGCATTGCTGACATACCGATCCGACCATTTCTGGCTGTAGTCTGTAGTAAACTTACTCGTTTTCTAACCTATTAAGTGTAGTTTATAGAAATGGAAAAGCAGAAAGTTCTTATTTGTGGAGATGTTGAAGGGCATTTTAAGCTACTGTTCTCAAAAATCGATGCCATTAATAAAAAAAGTGGTCCCTTCGACTATTTACTTTGTGTTGGCAATTTTTTTGGTGAAAACAATGCAGAATTAGAGCCTTACAAGTCAGGACAAAAAACTATATCTATACCAACTTATATTATTGGTCCAAGTAGAAAAGAGGATATAAAACATTATCCAGAAGTTAATGGCTGTGAATTATGTAACAATCTTACTTATTTAGGTAAATACGGACTTTATACATCAAGCTCAGGTTTAAAAATTGCTTACCTTAGTGGAGTTCAAAAAAATGCTGATGACCCTAAAGAATGTACATTTGATGAAAGTGATGTTACTGCTGTTAGAAATGCATGTTTAAAAGGTTGTCCAAGTTTTCGTGGAGTTGATATTTTATTGACAGCACAATGGCCAGAAGGAATAACATATTTAGATGATAAGAAACCCAATTTTGATTACAAGGGATCAAAGTTAATATCATGGTTAGCAACACATATTAAACCAAGATATCATGCTTGTGGAATGGAAAATATTCATTATGAAAGACTTCCTTACAGGTAAATTTCCTTTTCAATAAAATAAATATTTTAGTATTTGTAATGAGTTTTAATCAATTGAAATTATAAATATTTTAATTAATTAATAGAAATCAAAATGAAAGTGCAGATGGTATTGACATAGCTACCCGATTTATAGCACTTGCAAAAGTAGCTAATCCTAAAAAAGAAAAGTGGCTTTATGCTTTAAATCTGACACCAGTAGATAAGACGAGAATGTCTGAGCTGATACAGAGGACAACTGATGAAACACTTAGTCCATATCCCAAATCACTGCTGCAAAATAACCCTGGAAAGAAAATGGAAGAAAGAGCTCAATTCTTTTATGATATGGAGTCTAGAGATGATAATAAAAAGAAAGTTAAAAGGCCCAAAATGGAGTTTGACCAAAATAAATGTTGGTTTTGTTTACACAGTGAAGATGTTTCTAAACATTTGGTTATATCAATAGGTAAAGAAATTTATTTAGCATTGGCCAAAGGAGGAGTTGTCGATGATCACTTTTTAATACTACCTGTAGCTCATCATCAAAGTGTATCAATTTTACCAGATAATGTAAAACAAGAATTAAGACTTTACAAGGTACAAATTTTTTAATTAATTTTATTATTTACATAATAATTATTTTTTGCATGTCAAATTACACACATTTTTCAATTCTATTTTTTAGGAAGCTATTTCTAAATATTATGCAACAACTGATAGAGTGCCTGTTTTTTTTGAAAGAAATTTTAAGACGTCTCACTGTCAACTTCAAGCTGTTCCTATTCATAAAAATCAAGCTCCTGCTTTAAAGGAAACTTTTCAGGTACTGGAATCAAGGAATAATTTATAGCCTTTTAAGATTAATTATTTAAAATAACTTTTAATTTTTTTAATTTTATAGGAAATTGCTGGAATTTATCATATTTCTATGAAGGAATTGGATGTAGATCTTCATGAAATTGCTCCTGCAGGTGTTCTTTATTTTTATGTAGAATTACCTGATGGAGAAAGATTATTCTACAGAATAAAAAAAGATTTCCCTTTACAATTTGGGCGTGAAGTTGTTTGCTGTGACAGAATTTTAGACATTCCAGATAGGTTTGATTGGAAAGATTGTCAACTGAATAAACAAGAAGAATTTGTTTTAGCAGAAAAAATTAAGGCTAAATTCAAACCATTTGATGTAAAAGTTTAAACTGTAAAGCTTTAAATTTACTATTGTCTATTTTTGTATGATTAAAATGAAATAATTTTATTATATTGATTTTGTAAATAGAATTAAGACAATTTTTTAGATAAATTTATTAAGCAGTGTGTATATAATTTTCTATTGACACATGAGTTCATACATATATTACTAATATAATTAAATTCACATTAATTTATTATTTGTATTACATATTTTGTAAAAATTGTAAAAATAATGAAAATGATTTTCATAAAGTGTAAATTATAAAAAATAAACATTATATTATGGCACTTATTTTTATTTGTGTCCATAATAATTAAAAATATTAGACTTGTGTACTTTTTCTTTGATATTTCAGTTCATGATTTTCTGGTGTCATAAGTGGATCCAGTCCTGTTGCCTTCATTTGTAAAGCAATATCAAAAAGATAGTCATAACATTCAGTCCTAAAATAAAAAAAAAATTGTTTTATAAAATCATTGTTGATTAACTTTTAACAAAATTATCTTATTTTTTAAATAAAATAACAAACATTGTTTTCGCTTGTTGCCATGTATCACCCCAAACATAAATTCCATGTCTGCGCACAAGAACTGCACAAGTTTCTGGATATTCTTGAATAACTTCAGCCATTCTGTCTTTTAAATCTTCTTCAAATGGAGTATTTTCTATAATAGGTACCACCAATTCTTCATCGTACCTGTAAGATCTTCCTAATTGTTGATTTCGTATTCCTAGAATACAAATTAAATTGTAAAATAAATTTACAAGAAAACTGATTTAATCAAGTTATGTATAAAAATGCTATTAACCTTTAATCATTTCAAGATGAGTTACACGAAATTCTGTTCCTGGCCAAAGAAGTGTGACCATTACAGCAAATTTTGAATGAGTATGTATCACAGCTCCAGCATTTCTAGCAGTGTAAGCACACATAAATAAGGGTGTACATTGAGATTTTTTAAGCTTTTTTTCTGGTGGTGGGAGTTCTACATCTTTTCCTTCTATATCTTGGACAAACATATCACTTGGCAGTAATCTTTCCTTTTGTACTCCAGATGGAGCAATAAATATCTTATCTCTGTTATTCAAATATATTAACTTTTTATATGAATTAATTTTTTATTCTATTATTAGGAATAATTATTTTTTAAACAAAAATAAAATGTATTAACATTATAAATATATATCTTACTCATGTTTCATAGAAATTCCTCCACCAGTTCCTGTAACCCATCCTAAATTATAAAATTGTCTGCATAATTCTGGTATCAAATTCTTTGGATGTTCCTGAAAGAAAAAAATAAGGCTGATAAAAATCTATCTCTAAGTAGATCTAAAAATAGAAAATCCATATTTTGTTTCTACAAAAGCATTATTTTTTAAGCTTTCTAAATAAAACAATTATTTACCTTATCATAATCCTTATCACAATAATCCATTTTAATTTATTTTAAAATCTTACAAAAATAAAAAAATATCGTCAATTGACGTTTTTAATTATATACTTTGGTGTAAGACCTGTTGATTATAATAATTATTAAGGAAGAAAGATTATACAGTAAAATAAATGAACATAAATAATGAATACCTTACAGTAATGTTAATTAAGAACTGCGTATTAAAATTAACTTTGCAGTTTTCCAATACTTCTTAACTGTAGAAATGTTTGGCGAAGACTTTGCCTCGGCTCTTGTTATCAGCTAGCAGAAAGCTTATCATATAGTCAAAGTCTCCGTCTGCAATTTGTCAAATTACTTTGACCATTCGACCGTCAGTAATACCGGTAGCGGTAATGCCGGCTGCGGCTCTGATAGCTGAAATATTAAATATATATATACATATTACGTATACAGATGAAGGTATACATCAAAATAATAACTTTTTTCACCGCTTTAAACAAATAATGTGTTATTAACATTTTCTTCCCCGAAAAATCAAGTTAACGAAAAAATAAATTTTTTTTTTAACACAAAGAAATTGGTAAGTAGGAATTTTTTATTATATATAAAATATAATATGGAAAATTTTTTGCAATTATTAATTTTTGTAATCTGTTGATATAATAGAAATCATATAAACCATACTTCCATTTGGACATCTGACTGTCGTATTACCAATTTACCATTGCTTTGCTGTTAAAATTCATAATTCACCAGATGTTTGGTAATAGTTGAAAAATTTCCAAATTTTATAAATGCTAGTAACTTTTCTCTGAAAAAGTGGCAACAGTTGATGATACTAATAATGTAAAAAAGGTTAGGTTTTTACTACAGTCTATGAGTGAACACTTGAACAGTGAACTGACTGATTAAAAAAACAGTTTGGTTTAGGGGTCCTAAAAATGGCGAGGTTATTGGAAGAACAGAGTTCACTTGATATGAACGATGAAAGAGAAACGTAAGTTCTTGTAAAATATTTGTAACTAATAAGAACATGATAAATTTACCAATAATATATAATTGTACTGAGTTTTATAAAATTATGCAAATTCAAGAAACAGTCTGTTGTCATACTTGAAGAATTTAGTTGCACGTTAAATTTTATTAAATATAACTATTTATTTTATTTTTTAATTTTTTAACATTTTTTTTAATACAGGTTCGATCAAGAGTCCCGAAATTGGGTGGATATTACACAGGAGTTTTTTGAAGCAATTACTGGTGAGCTTATCAGAATATTATTTTAAAATAATATTAAAAGCAGAAATTGAGTGTTTAATTACTAAATTTTCTTAATTTAAAGAATTGGAGCTTGGAGAGCTTCTGCATGATGAACTATTTGGACTGTTAGATGCTATGTCTGCCATCGAGATGATGGATCCAAAAATGGATGCTGGAATGCTATGTAATCGAGGCAATAATAAGTCATATACATTTTCTGAAGCAGTATTAGCAGGAGTTATTAAATTGGATAATCTTACACCTGCAGAATTAATTGGAATTATTGATTCAACATATGCTTGCATTGTTTCTTGGTTAGAAGGTTGCAGTTTAACGCAGACAGTTTTTACTAATTTATATCTACATCAGCCAGATCAGATTATAGACAAAACATTGAAAGCATTTTGTTATGCTGTCTACAAAATACTTTGGGAGATTAGGAAATGTATAATTAGAGCATCTGTATATGAAGAAGAAGATTTTCAAAGTGTTATGTATGGAGGATATGACAATGAAAATGAAATTACAGGACAAAAAGCTATTTCCATGTTAAGAGAAGTTGAGGAAGAATTGCATAGAAAAAGTCGAATTAAGCCTGTTGACGAAGAGACAGATCGAGAGGTAAATAATGCAGAAATTTAAAGAAATTGAAAGCATTTATACTTAATTTTTTTATTTTTATTTAGTTCAATGATGCTTTAGCTCTTTATGCTAGGATAAGATTCACAAAAATGTTTTATCAAATTTTATTATTAATGGATCGGAAAGAACAAATACAACAAAACTTGAACAATTGTCCAAGTCTTTTTTCTAAGTGTTCTGATATGATACAAATTATGATCAAAACTGTTAATAGAGGGGCAAAGGCTGATGAAGTCAGTGAGTATTTTATTCAGGTTCTATTTTAACATATATTTATTAATGATTTATCACTAGTATTTTACCTGTACAGTATTTTATAGTATATTGCATTAAATTTTACTGTAACTATTAAAATAATTTTATTTTTTTGTTTTTAGCAAATCATCCTAATGTAATGGGTTTTGATCCAATGATCAACCAAAGATTATTACCACCTACATTTCCCAGGTATACTAAAATTAAACCAAGAATTGAAGCTCTCGAATATTTAGATGAACTTATAAATCGATTCAAAACAGTTACAAAAATTGTAAATTACACTAGTTTTCATGGTGCTTTGGTAATCATTTTTTTATAATTTTTCTTTATTCATACATCACGTATACTTTTTATTTATATATTTATGTTATAATAGGATTTCTTTTTGGAATTCTCTCGTCAAAGTCCGTGTATATTGTCAAGATCAATGCTGCAAATTGTTTATTTGCCCTCAGTGGATAGAGTATTTGGAGTTCATAATTTTACAGATGTACTGAAGGATGCTGCAAGAAATTTTATAGCACCGCCTGCTTTGATGCCAAAAAGTACTTTATTGCAAAACCATCAAGTGAAAAAATGTGTTGATAACTTCTTGACACACTGCGTTAACATTTTCAGTACTTTATTACAAACAAGTGGTCATAACAGAGCTAGACAAAGAGATAGATTAGCTTATTTATTTGAAAATTTTGCAGCTTTGCAAGATGAGGTGTTTATTTTTTTACATTGTATTTTTTATCAATACAAATTAAACATTTTAAATGTTTTTATTTGTTTATAAATTTTTAATTATATTCATACAATAAACAATAAGGATTATTTTTAGGCTGAACGAGTAGATACTATGATAGATATGCATGCTTTGTCGGTAAAAAGTGAGGCGCCAAGGCCGCACTTAGCATGTTTTGGAACATGGGTTTTGTATCATACATTGCGCATAATGGTTATGTATTTACTCAGTGGTTTTGAACTTGAACTCTACTCAGTCCACGAATATCATTACATATTTTGGTATTTATACGAATTCTTATACGGTTGGCTTGTATCTGCAATCACAAGAGCAGACACGTTTATAATGGAACAAGACATTCACAATGAAGCACAAAAAGGTAGAAGTGGCAAGAAAAATGCAAAAAAAAAAAAGAAAAAACCTACACCTAGGCCATATTACCTAGAAATATTACTGTATCAAGCCTTGCAAAATATATGCGGAGGTTTTTATAAGGTATATAATTTATTACACGATTTATTGCTATTTCTAATTTTAATAAAATAGAAATTAAAATAAATTAAATTTTCATTCCAGGCCTTAGTAGGTTTTCGAATGGATGGTAGAATACCTTTACCAGACAGTCAATTTGACTGTGAAAGAGTTCGATATGAACACCGATTGTTACCCTTTTCAGCTCTACTAACACCACCACCAGTTCATTATAAAAAATTTATTGAAATGACAAATACGGAAATAAACAAAAAAAATGTAAGTTATCTTTGAATACTTTATTAAATATTAAAAGTAAAATAAAAATAAAAATAAAAATGTAAATGTGTAGGAAAATCCTACTAGTGAGTCGCAATATTATGAAGGCTGCCGACACTTTTATCAAGCTAAGAACATACTTGATCGGGCATTGGAACTTAATCCAGCCAATCCTAACACCGTTATTGAGGTAAATATATTAAAAAAATGTTTACATAATCTTTTTACAAAATATTACTGGCCATATTTTTATAGACAAGTAGTTGTATTAATCTAAAGAAATGTATAATTATATTTGCAGATTAACGATTTATTAAAAGTTGCCAAGACCAACTTCATCGTGCTAAAACTGCTCACTGGAGGCCATAAAAAAGATTCCAAAGAACCACCAGTGTTTGACTTTTCATGCCACCAACACTTCCCTATAATAAAGCTTACTTAAATAGCTTTTGCTCACATCAACGTTGTATGTGCGAATGGAATATTTTACTATTTATTTTAGAAGAATGAAAAGAAAAGATGAAGTAAATTATGAATTTTTTTTTATGTTTTTAACGTGTTACTCAAATCCGACTTCGTCTTCCTTGGATTTCATTAAATTTCTGTTGAAACTCGAGAAATTTTCGTTGAAACTTATGCAACATACCTAAAAACTCCGACAATCTAAGAAATATATATATATATATGGTAACTCATATGACAAGTGATAATATTGATGTTAATTTAAGGTTCGGTTAGTCGACTGTTGAAGGGCGTTTTGTAAAAGACTTTCTCGAATGTTTCATTTTCTTATAAAGACTAGTTTTGTAAATATATTAATAGGCCTTGTAGTTATTATGTCAAATGCAGCGAATAAAATCGCCTTTTTTTTTTTTAATAAGAGGCTTTAAAGATGGAAAATAATTTTCCGACTCAAAAGTCCTCCAAACTATTTTACAAAATGTACAAATTTTGATTTTTTTTAAAGTCGTATTCGGCTCGTACGGTTAAAAATCCGTTCTTAGAATTCAGAGTGTATTTGTGTTTATGTTAACATGTCGACAGTGTACAAAAATCGTGTTTTACTCATCGCGCACTTGTAGATAGAAATGAAGGAAAAAAAACAAAATCCTGTATTTTATGAACAGTGTGATAATATAAGAATGACAAATTTTGAGAATGGTTTTTTATTTAATTATTATGTCTTGCGTCGCTTATCATTTGAATGTATTCACTTTGGACATTATTTTGTTTAATGCTTATATTTTCACCCACTGTGTTAGATTTTATAGGTTAAACAATCTTAACTTCACCTTAAATCCATAAATTCAACGTCAAAAAAATGTATGTTAATAGCAAAATGTTAATAATTGAGTGGGAACTCATGAAAAAGCCATATTTGGGCGGTTGGGTCCATAGTAAAACAGGGGTACAATATTTAAATGGGGATTCGCAAACTGGACCACCGCCTAGACGAATTCCAATTGAAAAAACCTGCAGCCGATATGTGCAGACCATTAAATCCAGCGATAAGGATACCCAAACGGCTTATGCCCAAGCCACGCAAATGTGGCGGTAAGTCATTGTTGTGCAATAAAGTTTTTTACAGAAAAATGTTTAAAGACGTAAGTTATTTTATCTAACTTTTTTTGTACTTAACACCTCGTAGATCTTGGCTTTTATTTGAACACAAATACATTAACATAATTTATATAAGAATATCTAAGTGTAAGAATAAAATTATTCACAAACATGTTTTTTGTGTAGTTCTAAAGTCAATAAATATTTATTTATTTATATGCTATTTTTAATTGACGTTTATTGAATAATTAAATATAAACTTACCTTTATTAAGATATCACGATTTCTACGAATAAATTTAAATATTTACAATCTTTTATGAAGTGCATAATGTTAATGAAAAACCGAAAAAATTTATTCATTTTAGGCGAGATTGCTACATTCCAAGCAATAGCGATAAATATTTAACTTCAAAACCTTACGAAACGTTCGAGGAACAAAACGCACGTTTGAATTTGGTTGGTAAAGCAATAATTATTCAGAAATGCTGGCGGGCCTATTATTTTTTAAAAATGATAAAGGAGTGTGCGGCAGTTTTTCGAAAATTGCGCGTAGAATGTAATAAACTGGAAGAAGCGAAGTTTAAAGCAAGAAGGTAATTTTTTAGATTTCAAAGTATATAAATATATACATCAAAAAGTCATGATAATTAATTGACTTCATCGCAAATTTCACGAAAAAGTAACAAATATCTTTCTAAATTATTATCAACTAATTTGTCATGAAGTGAATTAAATAGGCCAAGTGTCACGTATCTTTATACGACAACGAACGCAAATGACTAAGCTTGAAAGTCCTCACGAAACTAAGGCTTCGACAGGGAGCGTTACTTGAAAGAATGCTACATCCTGAACCATCCGCGCACGGTGTCGGACGTGGACGCGGTGATGAGCTACTACGAGCACGAGGAGATCGGCAAGGGGCCGGAGCTCAAGAGACTATCGCCCCGGTCGCGAGGCTTGAAGCAGCTCGACGAGCGGTGTCGCACCTCCTTGACGATCAACTCGAGGATGCGCCGAGCCATCGAGCAGCGCCAGACGAAGGCGAGGGAGCGCTTCCTCGCCGAGAACTGCAAGCCGAAGCGGTGGGTCGGTTACAAGGGGAAGATGGTGGAAATGGTCAGTTTGCGCAACCAGGCGGCCGTCGAGTCCTGGAATTTGTATCAGCAGCTGAAAGGAGACGCTAGTAAGACTAAGGAGAGGATGGAGCTTTTGCTCAAGGTGATTTTTACAGTCGACTTTCAGTACGGATTTAAATTCTATTATAAAACAGAGGTGAAGCAAAATCGATTATTTAATTAGAAGTCTAAAAGTGCCTTCAGTAACGTGACCTTTATTTTATATCTAAATTCAAAGAAACAAACAGTCCTTGTTAGCAATGCTAATGGTAATTAATTAACATAATGAAATTTTTATTTTAAACTCTTAAGGCTTGGTGACTTTTATTTAAATCGTTTATTCAGATTTTATAGAAGTTTTACTTTTAATTAGTCTAGCCTTTACTTATGGCGTTGGTGCTAGTTTTAATTAGATCAAGATGTAAATTTCCGAGGCAATTTATTACTTTGGAATTATCTTCGTTTTAGGCTAGAAGTTTGATAGAAAATCACCTTTGCAGGCCTGCAAATACATTAAAATATCTCTTGGATCAAGAAATCCAATTGATTTCTACAAACGTCGAACAATCTAAAATTGGTTTTCTAAGAAAAAGATTGATCGGTAATAAATCACGCATACTGTTATTGAATTAGAATACAAAAAATTAGAGCTTGGACTTTTTTTAACTACATTCAAAAATATAAAGCGCATTTTACCCTGAAACTTTTGCTAAATTTCGTATACCATTTCGTTAAAATCGCTATAAACAAAAAATACTTCCGGCCCAGGAGCTTTCTTACAATTCGCGAGAACGGCGCACAATTGCACTTGCCAGTGCGTACTCGAAACGGACTGCAGCCCCAACTCCGAGGACTACGGGTTTCGCGAGCCTCTGGAGAGGGATCGGCTCTTCTGCATAAGCTGCTCGAAACTTCTCTCCCGCAGCAAGTTCCCGATAACGAGCAGGAAGCTCATAATCCAGAAGTGCAAAGGTAAAAGAGCGTCGCGACCTCTGAATCCTTAAAAAAAAACAGCCCCGCGATCACCCCCTTTCAGCCTGCGTCCGTCTGCACGACAACGTCCGCGGCCACATCGATCTCAAGCCCTTCGCGTACATCATCACCTCGATCCGTCAAATGGAGGTGGTCCACGGCCTGGCGGACAGTCTGGTGGACGCGATGTCCGCCTCGGACATCCGTTACCTGGTGCTCGAGATCTGGCACGGCCACTCGGTCCTGAGCGAGCGCTCGGACTTGGCGGAGCTGAGGATGCCGAGGTACCACCTGGACAAGCCCTGGAGTCCCTGGAACACGATTCTGCTGACGGAGGACGAGGCCGAGACGCATTACTGCGTCGCCGGCGGGCATCACTACGCGGAACACCTGCAGAAGAAGATTCAGTTGAATCAGCAGACGGCCAAGGTGCACTTCAGGTATATACAGGCTGACGATTTCTCCCTTTCTTTTGCATGGCTTTGATTTTTTTTATAGCCTTCCAAACGCAATTGGTGTTTTTCTTTTTGCAGGGGCCTTATTGAACTGGCAAATCGTCTGGAGATGGCGTACGTTTGTGAATCCGAGAGCCCGTTGAGCTCGGAATGCGAGAATGAAGAACAAGAAGAAGCTGAGGCTATAAAGTGTGACGAAGAGGAGGAGAGCACAGAGAACTAGTACTTTATTTAGGAAGTTCTTCTTTTCCAGCATGGCAATTGGAAAAAAAGAATGTAAAAGCTGCACTTATATTCTTTCTAATAAATATTAAATGTAGTCAGACAACGTTTAAATCGACATTCGCGCCAGAAGACTAATAACCCACCTACGCAGTGCTACCGTCGAAAACAAAAAAAAAAAAAAAAACGACACGCTCAACTTCTCCTATTACATTTCCATTCGCAGCGGTGCCAGTCAACTCGAACGCCGGGCAGGAGGAAGCAAGGAATCCGTAGCCTGGCAGTAACGACGGGCAAACAAAAAGAAAAGAGCGAAGAGAGAGCGAAAGGGCGATCAGTTCCCGATCGACCAAGCTCGGCACGCGTGGAGCTGCCGGTTGCCGTTGGCAACCCGTTGCACCTTCGGCATTAAAAGCTCTCTTTCTCTCTCTTTCGCTTCAAGTCCCGCGTACGCGAGCGCCCTTTGTGTGTCGTTGCCCGCCTTCCTTGTTTTGCGTGCGCTTTCTCTTCTTTAATTCCCGCGGACCGCCGCCGCCCCGGCACATAGTAATTCACCTGAGAGCAAGGAGAAGGAAACGACGGAAAGAGGAGCTCAGAGCGGCGCCGCTGTACGCTCGAGAAGAAAAGCAGCTTATCGAGGTCGAGCTTCCCACTTTTATCCCAAGCGTTCGCCTCGCTTTATTTCTGTGTTGTGTTGTTCTTTTTTTTTTTTTTGTATGTGCGCCTTTTTTCAAAGTTTCGCAATATTGAATTATGGCCGTTAGAGGGACGGGCATTTTAAACTTATTTATTGGCTCAATTAGCTCGGGATGGGTTTTTGCTTTGTTTTCGCCGTTTCCCGCCAGAGCAAAGCTCCGCGGAGTCGATTTTTTTTTCTCTTCTTTGTTTTTAGGGAAAAAAATGCTGTTACATTCGTAGAACTTGGTAAATAAAAGCTTTTTTAAACTTTGTTTTCGCCTTGATTTTTTGCCTGCATTTTTCCGAAATTGAAAAGGTATGTTTCCACAGATTTATTACCTTTCATCGTAAAAATAGATAAAAGATGCACCTAAATGTTGTCTTTGTGTGAAAGTTAGAACGGAGGCACTTAAAGTAAACAAAATATAGCACTAATTATTTAATAATCACGGTTGCAAACCACTTAGAGCAATTTACAAAGAGCAGGACACTATTTGCCTGAAATGCACTTTTAACAGCATCAGCCTTACAAAAAAAAAAAAAAAAAAACAGCGAGAAACAGCACGCAGTAACGTTTCATTGAAAGCTCGAAAAAGTGCGTGCTCTCGTAGCTCGCTAAAGATTTTATGAGGCGGGAGTGCAGGGAAGCGAACGAAAAATAAAAGCGAAGGGAGCCCACTAAGAGCACGGAAAATCCTCGCGCGACTTTTGACTCCGACAATCATAAAGATCCCTCGGCGTCGCAGGTCGTCGGCCTTCGTCCTGTCGCGGGAAGGCCTCCTTCTCGTCCTTTAACAGCTTTTTCTTTTTGTTTGCCGCCGCCGCCTTCTTTCTCGCGCTCGTCGAGCTTTTTTCGCTCGCCGAAAATTCGCGGACCGCGCGAGTGGAAATTAATTTAACAAGCGCCACCCGTTTCCATTTTTTTTTTCAAAAAAAAATATTGCATCAATTAAAACTTTAAATATTTGACATTTTACTGATAATATTGATTGCCAATAACAAGTTTTTTCAATTTACGTCGGAAGTTTTTCTCCCGTAACTTTTATCAGATCTCTCAAGTACATTAAGAAATTTGATTTATTTAATGAAAGCCGGAGGCTCTCTCCATAAGGCGAGACATTTATCAGAGCCGCAGTCGGATGTGTAAGTTCTTAATACCCTCGACCCGGTGTATTTATTTTATTTCAATTAAAATTCATCGCCTTCATCGCAGCGCCGCAGTAATCTACCAGCTCGCGAGGCACTCTGTGCCCTCAACTGCGCGGGAAAGAGTTTTGAATAAATTAGAGCGATAATATACAGTGACGGGAAATATCCTATTTTTTACGTTAAATTATTGCATATTGGTTTTGCTCTTTTTTTTATTATTTACGTGAATAAAAATGATTACGTTTTACATTAAGCTTGCTTCAAGAGCGAAAAAACGAATTTTATGACTTTTGAAACAAAAAATTTGTTGTAAGCAGCATTATTGTGCTGTGAAAATGTAAATACAACGCAAATAACGATTTCTGAAAAACGACAGTACCATGTAACTGACAATTTAAACGAAACCTAGTTCGAGAATCGACATCAGTGCTACTTACCCCCCTCGCCAGCAAAAAAAAAAAAAAAAAAAAAGT